>CM037157.1:9926051-10158551 GCA_020921065.1 Vaccinium darrowii
AAATCTTTTAAATGCTGATTTCATTTGAATAGTAAGATATGTAGAATGGCTATCAAGTATTGTTCCTGTTATCAAGAAAAATGGGAAAATTAGAGTTTGCATTGACTTTAAAAATCTAAACACTGCAACTCTTAAAAATGAATACCCAATGCCTATAGTAGACATGCTTATGGATAGTTCTGCAGGCCATAAAATCATGTCTATTATGGATGGTCATTCAGGGTATAATCAGATTTGTATAGCTGAAAAAGATGTTCATAAAACTACATTTAGAGCCCCTGGTAATCTTGGGATCTTCGAGTGGATCAAGATGCCATTTGGGCTAAAAATGCAGGTGCTACCTATCAGAGAGTAATGAACACGATTTTTCTTGAGATAATTGGGGTTTTTTTAGAATGTTATATTGATGACATCATTGTGAAATCAGAATCCATTGATGAACATATAGAACATTTGAAAACAGCCTTTTCAAAGATGAAACATTATCAACTAAAGTTGAATCCTGCTAAATGTGCCTTTGGAGTAATGACAGGAAACTTTTTAGGATATTTGGTCCATAGCAAAGGTATTTAAATTGATAAAAATAAAGCTAAAGCTATTATTGAGGAAAAACCTCCTTCGAACAAAAAAGAATTACAAAAATTTCTTGGTCAATTGAATTTTCTTCGAAGATTTATATCTAATACTGCAGGGAAAACTAAAATCTTCTCTTCTTTGTTGAAATTGAAAGATGGAGAGGACTTCAAATGGACAAAGGAGCATGATGATGCTTTCAGGGCCATCAAGGAGTACTTAATCAATCCTCCAGTTCTAGTTCCACCTGAGAAAGGGAAGCCTGTAAAGTTGTACTTAACAGCAAACTATGACTCAATAGGGGTTCTGTTAGCTCAAGACAATGATGAAGGAAAGGAGCAAGCTATCTATTATCTTAGTAGGTTTTTAAATGATTGTGAAAGTTGGTATTCTGTAGTAGAAAAGTTGTGTTTAACTTTGTTCTTTGCTTCGAAGAAACTCAGGTACTATATGATGTCTAGAGTAACTTATGTAATTTCCCAGACTGATGTTATGAAGTATATGTTATCTCAACCTGTACTTAGTGGCAGAATTGGGAAATGGATTGTTTCTTTATTTGACTTCAACATTGAGTATGTTCCTCAAAAATCAGTCAAGGGGCAAGCACTGGCTAACTTTTTGGCTGATCATCCAAATAAGGTTGAAACTCCAGAAATAGCAGATGTTGATATAATAACAATCAAGCCATGGAAAATGTGGTTTGATGGCTCGAAAACATCTTAAATGGCTAGGATTGAAATTGTTTTGCAGTCTTCTCAAGGTTTGAAAACCAAGTTTGGATTTCAAATAAATGAAGGGGAATGTACAAATAACCAAGCAGAGTATGGAGCTCTAATTATGGGTTTGGAGCTTCTGTTCACTTTAAAAGTGGATACAGTTGAAGTTTTTGGAGATTCTCAATTGGTTATAAATCAAGTGAACGGAGAATTCAACTGTCATAGTATTGGTTTAAAGCCTTACCATCAATATGTAAAGCTTTTAATCAAGCATTTCCACATGATTACATTTACTTATGTTCCAAGATTCTTTAATGGAGAAGTAGATGCAGTGGCTCAAAGAGCATCTGGGTTTAAATTCATCACTGATGAGAGCAAAGAATTTTGTCAAGTAACTTTAAGGAAATCATTGCCTATGCTCAAACATAGGAATGCTGACTTCGAAGTTGATGAAATCACTGTTTCTTCTAATCCAAATGACTAGAGACAACCATTGATTGATTATTTGACAAAACCTGATGCCAAAACAGATAGAGCAACAAGGCTAAGATCTGTTAACTACATTATGTATAACGGAGAACTATTCAAAAGAGGAGTAGATGGCTTTTTGCTTAAGTGTTTGAATAAGGTTGATGCCTTTAAAGTTATGGCAGAGGTTCATGAAGGTATTTGTGGAGCTGATCAAGCAGGAATCAAGATGAGGTGGTTGATTCGAAGATATGAATACTATTGGCCTACTATTATGAAAGATTGTATTGATTATGCAAAAGGTTGCCTAGCTTGTCAAAGGACAGGACCTCTCAAACGACTACCTGTTACTGAATTGCAGTATGTAATTAAACCTTGGCCATTTAGAGGTTGGGCAATGGACATGATTGGCACGATTTATCCTGCTTCTAGAAGTGGGGATAAATTTATTTTAGTTGCTATTGATTACTTTACCAAATGGGTGGAGGCTCAAGCTTTTGAAAGTGTCTCAAGAACAAATAATTGAATTCATTAAGAACATTATCTATAGGTTTGGATCTCCAGAAACCATAATAATGGACAATGGATCTATTTTTAAAGGTAGAGCAGTAAAAGTTTTTGCAGCAACTCATGGGGTTTCACTAATCAATTCAACACCTTATTATGCTC
The DNA here is from genome assembly GCA_020921065.1 of Vaccinium darrowii. NCBI lineage: Eukaryota > Viridiplantae > Streptophyta > Magnoliopsida > Ericales > Ericaceae > Vaccinium > Vaccinium darrowii. The sequence goes on from CM037157.1 coordinate 9,928,478, forward strand.
AGTCGAATGGCCAAGCAGAGTCAACCAATAAGATCATCAAAAGAGGTATTCAAAGAATGGTTGATAAAAATCCAAAAGAATGGCCAAGTATGCTTTTAAATGTGTTATGGGCATATCAAACCACTAAAAGGACAAGTACAGGAACTACACCTTTTGCTTTAACTTATGGGCATGATGTTGTATTGCCTATGGAAATTGTGGTAAGATCACAAAGGGTTGCTTCTTAAAATAATTTAGACATTGGAACATACCATCAAACCATGAATATGGAGCTTGAAGAGATAGATGAAGCAAGAATTAAGGCTTTAAATCAAATCTTGTTACAGAAATCAAGAGTAGCTAGAAGTTATAATAAGAAAGTGGATGTTCGAAGCTTTGATATAGGTGATTTAGTATGGAAAGTAGTATTGCCTATCAAAGAGAGGAAGCACGGACTTGGAAAATGGGCTCCAAACTGGGAAGGGCCTTTCCAAGTACACAGAGTGCTCAAGAGAGGAGCATATCACTTGAGAGATTTAAATGATTTTGTCCATAAAAGAAAAATCAATGGAAGATATTTAAAGGCTTACGTCCCAACTATTTGGGAATCCTTTAGCAAAAGATGAAACTAAAAGTAGTTTGTCTTTTGTTTGCTTGTGTTGTTCAAGACTAATCATAAGAGCAAGCAATTTCAATGGTTGAAACTCAAAACTCAAAGAAGATGAGATCAACATTTCAAGCAGTTCAAACAAGTTATGAAATTGAAATAACATAAACATTTCATTCATTATGTTAAAAACTGTACAATTGTCTCTTTTAGGTTACTCAATACATGAGCACCTTTGTTACAAACAAACTCATAGATTTCCTCTTGATCAGTGGTTCGTTGTAGTTGATCTTCAAGATCTTTCATATTTGCAACTGCTAAAGTAGCTTTGTTCATAGAGGCTTCCATGTTAATGGTCGTTTGAGCAATTTCTCCCTTGACTTTAAGCAGGGCCTCTTCTAAATGAGCTTCTTCTTCCTTCAACTGATGTAGCTTGATAGCATCCTAATCATAAGAAGAAATCACACTCTGTGCTTCATCATCCGCACTTGACAATGCTGCTTTTAAACTCTATCTCAGAAGGTGTCTCTCTTGAATTTCACAAAGTTGAAAGGCTTTTGCTTGAAACTCAGAAGCTTTAGTCAAGAGTTGTTTGTGTAGATCTTGATAAGCAGGTTTTAATACCCAGGCAGCTGGACAGCAAATCTCCAAGTGCACTTTCAGATCTCCTTCAGCCAATGCTTTAAAACCCAACTCTAAAAATTGTTGAAGAATTTCCTTCAATTCTTGAATCTCTCCTGGTGAGAAAATAGGCTTGACCGACTCAGGAAGAGATGGATTGCGTCTAACTTTGAGATGAGCTATAGGTGATTCAGGGAAATAAGTTGGAGCTTTTGGATTAGTGATTCTGTGACATAAATCACTTACTTTCAATTTGAATTGTTCCAATGAAGAAAAATCACCAACAGTAGTGTTAACAGTAGCACCAAGATTTACGTTGGGTTCCTGTTAAGAGAAATATATATGCTATGAAGTTTTTTCCTCCAATAGGAACATGATAGTCAAAGGCATAAACAAGAATGGAGCACAATACCTCAACTGAATGGATTTGTTCTAGTGGAACTTCTTCCTCAAGAGTGTCATTTCTTTGTGACTGCTCAAAAGTTGTCTGTCTAATAATCATTTCAACTTGCTCAATAGTTTTGACAACAACAATACTTGGCACAATCACAGGAAAAAAACTTCTGTCATCCTTGGAAACAAGAAGCTCAGAGCCAATTGGGACCGATAGATCAACTTTAGCAATTTTGTCAATTCCAGTATCATGAAGATTTTCAGAAATGGTTTCCTTAGGCTTTGCAGAAGATTGATCAAGTTTGTCTTGATTAAATACTTCTTCAGTTGTAGGAATTTGATCTTGAAAAGGCTCTTTGTTTAAAGGATCCTCAGAGATCTGTTCCTCAACTATCACTTCAGGAGTGGAGGACCCTGCAGCAAGATTTGTAGCAGTTGGAATTAATGACTCCATGGGTTCCCTTTGAACACTTTCTGAAATTAGAGCCTTAGCAATAGTACTGATAACAGGAGGAGACATGCCTTGTAAAATAACTTATGGTTGAGATTTAAGAGCTTTAGTTTTTTCAACAGTTTTCTCAATTGTGGAAGAAGCAACTCCTTATTTGGCAATTATACCAGACTTTGAAGTTGTAGTTGCTTCAGGAATACAAGAAACAACTTGCTCTTGAGTCTCAACATGTGCTTGCTTAGTTGGCTCTGAAGCAGTTTTTGAAACCTCAACATGCTTGGATTTTGCCCTTTGGTCTGAGGAGAATAAGAGCCAAGAGTAAGTAGGTATGAGATTAGATTCGAAGGCCAAAAAAGAAACTAAAGCATTGAAAGTTACCTTTCACAAATTGGCCTATGGAAACATCTTCTGTTTCTTCTTCTTCTGGTTCTTCAGTCAGTATTTTCCTTCTTCTCTTTGAAGCTTCATAAATTTTGGCAGATGTGCTATCTTCATTACTGATCTCTTGTTCTTGTCTTGTGGTAGTTTTCCTTTTGCTTGCTATTGAAAAGGAAAAAAGAAGGTGAGAATATGTCCTATAAAGGACTTAGAGATTAATGTAGAATTATGAAATAAAGAGTTACTTGGCTTCGAAATAGGAGGAACATAAGCTTGAGCAAGTTCTTTCTCTTTCCTGGCTCTCTTTTTTGGGGAAAATCTTGCATAGTGGAATCATGAGTAAGAGTGCCTCGAAGAGTAAAATTCATAAGCGATATATGATTACCTGATGGAGAAGGAGGAGTGGTCTTTTGCTGTTGAGATCTAGTCACCATCTGTGGCATAGATTGAAGAGGTTTAACATCCAAAGCAATAGGTACCAGAAGAGAAGATTGCACTTCCGGTACTCCTTGTTGATCTTCTTGAGGTGCATCTTTCGAACCTTGTCCAAAACCATCATCTGATATTGAATCAGAATGAGCTACCTCTTCAAAAACAATACCAATATCTGTGGTAAAAGCTTTGACAATTGCAGAATTATTATACAATCCCATGATGTTGTGCCACCATTGAGAAAATTTTGGGTGAGAAGAGCCTACAATAGCAAATCTGTATGGCTGAAATCTTGCTCTGACTCTCCTATATTCAACATTGATACGAGAAAGATGGTTTTTATCAACTTTACCCCTTGCAAATAGATCAATATTGACTTCTCCAAGATGAGGGCAAGGAATAGCTTGAATTAAACCAAATTGTCTAGCAAATTGTGCAGGTGTAGACACCCCGATTTTGAACCCGGGATGCGCTCGAGCATTCCCGATGATGAAATGGACCAATTATGGCTACCCGAGGCTTGAACAATGCTTGGAACTTGGCAAAACCACCCAAAAACCTCTTCAAAACAAACCCAAGCCTACACCATCTTCTAGTACATTTAAAACCCTCTTTATTGATATATAATTCATCCCAATCCGTTTTGAAATGAGAGAGATGCACGAATGTTGCTAAAACGACTTGTTTCCCCCACCGTTTAAGGGTAAAATGGTCATACATTTGGATGTATAAATTTTATGGATTCCAAACCACTTGGGTTAGAAAGTAGACTCAACAAGCTTTCCAACGCTTCAAACCGCGTCAAAATCGGAGTTCGGTAGCACCCGGGGCGGCCCCGCAAAGTTTTACCTTTTGAGCAACAGCCTTGAGCGCTCAAGGTCCCAACCTTGAGCGCTCAAACCCTAAAAGCCACCTTGAGCGCTCAATCCTATGGCTTTGAGCGCTCAACTCTGATCCAGATCAGTTTTCTGCAGAGCATCTAATCATGATATTCTACTGCAAGAGGAGCGTCAACCTATGTTTTCTACTGCCTAAATACACTTCCTAGACCCTTGAACATCTCCTCAATCACCCCCCAAACCCAATTCAAAAATTAAACTCATTTCCCTCCCATTTCTCTCTCTATATAAACCACCATCCACCCATTGTTTAGGGCCCTTGGCTGATTATCTCTCTCTCACACACTTCTACAGCCCTCTCCACTCTCTCTCATCACTTCAATCACGTTTTAGCCTCTCTCTCTCTCCCCTCCATAGCCACCATCCTCCATCATCTTCAAACTCAAAAACACCTTAAAACTTCATCTCTAAGTCCAAATACACATGGGTCTTTGAGAAACCAACTACAACAGCCCCTCTCTCACTCTAATAAGCCATTTACAGCCCATACATTCCATCCATTTCTTCCAAACCCAGCTCTTCCAACAAAACCCACCTCATCCAAGCCAAAATCACCATTTTAAGCTCAAATACACTTCATCCATCCAATCAATCCTACACTCACACTCCTCTGTCCAAAATACTTCATCTATAGCCCATAAACACAGCCACAATCCACCCCTTCATCAAACACCCAAGTTCAAGTCTTAATCAAGCCAAAAGGTAGTTAAAACCATGTGAAAATCACTACTTTGGTCCTTCTGAGGGAGACCAGTAGGTCCAAGCAAGTTCTTTATACTTGCATTGGGCTTACAAGGTCCAAAATACATAATCAAAACATTTTCAAAATCTGCAGTTTCAGCAGGGGTTGAGCGCTCAAGCCTCAGGCCTTGAGCGCTCAAACCCAGCTCTGGGTCGGTCACTGTTCTGCTAATCTTTGTGCTTTCTATGGGTTTTGATCGTCATTAAATAGTTAATTATGTTCATGTCACTCTTAAAACAGCTTATTTCTACCTCAAAATCACACGCATGAGTGTAAGTTAACCATTTTATGATGATCAAACATCAAAACCTTTGAAAATCTTATATTTAAGTGCAAAACAGTGGCTGTCCAACCTCTTAAATCTTTATTTTATGTATTTATGATCCTGAGGAGGTATCAAAAGCTTGCCTGAAGGTCAAAAACCAGAAAGCCACATTATGGCTTGAGCGCTCAATGTTATGTCTTTGAGCGCTCAAGCTGTTCTTGAGGATTGAGCGCTCAAACCGTCACCCTTGAGCGCTCAACCCCCATTCTGGAATCCAGGCTGTGATCTCTTATGTTCTATGTTCATAATCTCTTGCAATTGTTGTACAGTTTCTGTGATTTCTTTATTCTGTAAATATCTGTAGTGATTTCCTTTATCGTTGTCATCATCACCCATGTAGATCACGTGCACGAGCATACACCGTAGAATCGTATCTCTTGTATATATTGTCGTTATGTGATTCCCACCCCCGATTCCCATTTTTATGGTTAGAATTAAATTTCAAATATTTCCAAAATCCCATAAAATGTTGAGTAGAGACCGGTTCACGGACCGGGCGAGAGGGGTGCCGTAAAACCCTTCCCCTCTCGTAACCAAACCCCCGAATCCGAGAAATCTTTGGTTCCGCCATGATCAGTAAAATCTTTCTCAATGGGCTAATGAGTCATTTTTTTTTAATCGGTTTCTCGGGTTCGGACCTCAAATCCGGGTGGCGACTCTAACAATCTTCAATCTTTTTCAAATGTCAAACCGAACCATTTCCGGTGGGCCGTCCACAGCAGGGCAATAAGCTTCCACATTGGCTTGTCTACACCCTCCAATGTAATCACCTATGATGATTTCTCTTGGCAAGAGAATGCTTGCCCAAGCATCACGATAAGTGTTGGTCCTTCTTTGCTCCATCATTCTTCTAATCCATTTTGGGCCAACATCCCAGTCATCAAAAGGAAGGAATTCCTTTTCTTCCTTATCCTCTCTCATCTTATAAAAATATTCTAAGTATCCAACTAGATTAAGAGGAGTCGAAGCTAAAATAAGGATTTTTTCCCCATAAACATTAAGGGGAGATCTTTCAGCAACTTGATGATCCGGAAAATAGGCCAACAGCCAGATTTGCAGAAACCAAAGGGGGCCTCCCAGATTATAAGAAAGTGGTTTTGGCATGATTGTCGGACCCTACCTTGTACACATAGCCTAAAATGTAAAAATCCAAATCAATGGTTTCACCTTTTGAAAGAACATAGGCTAAGGGTGCAAATTCAAACATCATTTTCTTACCACCATGGTAAAAAATCATTTTGCACAGGGTATACAAAATATATGCGAATATTTCTCTTCCAGATACTTCATCTGAGTATTTCCTTTCAGCATCTAGAAATTTACCATACGAGGCATTTTTTCCAGTATATTCAATTTCATTAAAAAAAAGGTACCTCCGTGGATGAGGTGATATCGAAGGTAAGACCATATGGAGGAAACCCAATAAGGAAAGACACGTCTAAAACTGTGGGAGCCATCATTCCACAGTTAAATCTAAAGTAGTTGAATGATGGATCCCAGAAGGCTAAGGTAGCATGTATAAGTGCAAGGTATTGATTTATACCAAGTTGAAGCAAGGAGATGACATGTAGTAATCCAGTGTCTTCTAATTCCTTCTTCTTAAGTTTCAACGTGCGCTCGGTCCAGTCTTCCCATTCTCTATCATAGTTTGGCTAGCAAACAAAATTTTCCTTGGCCCAATTTGAGAAATCTAGAGGCCTATCTTTTACAAGGTCACTCTTTTCAAGAATATGGTAACATGGTGTGAAATCTAGAGGAAGGTCAAAAAATGCAGGCCCAAGGACTTGAGTGTTGGGTGTGATAGGATGCTCAATAAATGTACGGTCTTGCAAGTCACCCTCACCAGACTCAGATTTTGCAAATTCTCTGGAAACCAACCTCCTAAGAGCGAAGTAGGGATTACCTTTGGATGTTTCACTCTCGGAAGCCATGGTGGCAAGAGTTTGAGAATGGAGGAGGGAGTACAAAGTGTTCGAAAGTTTGAACGCACAAATGAAAACGTTCTAAGCCCTAGATTTTTACGTTGCGATGAAACGATATATCGGTTCGGGTCAAGTGCTAATTAAAGGATGAATGGGCCTACACATTATTTTTTATCCAAATCTGAAATTAAATCCTCAAATAACATCTGGGTTTAATTTTAGGATTATTATATATTTCAAACCATTTATTGGTTTTGAATTTATGAAGTACATTTTATTATGACTTGTTTATTTCAAATTCAAACTGGTTTAAAGCATATTAAAGTGCTTCGAAGAGCATTATGAAGTGCAAATTAAACCATAAAAAGAACTGAAATTACATTAACCCAAGAAAATCACATGCTACAAGAGAAATCCTATTATATTAAAGAAAATCAAGCATCTACTGGTGGTGGAGCAGCTGTTGGAGTAGGAATGATTTGGAAATAGTGAGGGAAGCTCCAAGTCACTAAGGCATGAAACCTGGCCCAAGTGAAATTGACAAATTCCCTTTTTTCATTCTAACCTTGTTTTCTTCATCAGCTTGAGCTTTTTCTCAATCAGTGGCCTGATTATCAAAACCAGATTTTTGGCTTTGGTTTCGAACTTGGACAACTTAAAAGCATTTCTCTTCATGTGTCTTTTAAATTTCTTTCGAAGCCTTTTGGAAGCACCAGTAGGCATTTGAAAGAGTCCCCCTTCAGGTTTTCTATCTTGTTATGAAGCCTGATGACTTGATAATCGGTAATCTCATAATTATGAAGGTCTTGGTTAAACCCAAAAGCAGCACTATTGTTCTTCATCCACATTCGAAGAAAAGGAAGTTGACTCAGAAAAGAATGAAGGAAAGAGACGGTCTGCTCAGAGACAACACATTGAAGGATTTCACAAGCCCATAAGAAGTTTTTGTAAGGGATATCTTTTTCAAGAATCCCTATATCTAGAAAAGCAAAAGCAACCAATAATTCATTGGCCTTAACAGAATCAGATTGTGGGTAGAGAGTGCAAGAAATATCAGCGTGAGCAATGGTAGAGTCAAACTTGATGTTCTTCAACTCTTCAAACCAGTTTGGGTTCTCAGGAAGAACTCGAAGAGGAGGATTAGCAGGATCAGTAAAGTTTACACCAAATTGAGGCCTTCGAACCTCATTTAACCAATAGATGTATTGTTTAGTGGCTTGATGTTTGAGTTTACCATAACCAGCAAAGCCTGATATCTCTTCCTCACGAACTTTAAGAAATGGAGGAGTGAGACAGGAGGCAATGAGGTTGTCCAACAACATTATATTAGAATTATCTCTAATGAAAGGAGATAAATACCTACTCATAGCCAATGAGCGATATTTACTCCAACTTTTGAAGCCAGCAGGGTCATCCATCTTTACCACCACTATTTTAGATGGTAAACCCCATAGAAAATGGCTCTAGAGTAGATGAAACCGTAGGGTTCCACGGATCAATAAGCTTTTGATTTTCCATTTGAACCACTACGTAAGAGCGATCTCTTCGAATCTCACCAACAATTGGTGTGAAAACATTCTCAGTTTCAACAGGAGGGAAACCATTGAGATTCATGTTTTTGAAGGCGTTTTGAGTAATATTGGTATCAACCATTGTTGTTTTGATTTGAAAAGATGAAGTTTGGAACGAGCATGGGTGATTGATTTTACTAATAATTGAGTTCATTTATAGATGGAATTCTAAGTTTGAAACGATTCAAATTCCTGTAAGTGGAGAACGTGTGGATTAACTGCCCATCATCCATAAATTCCTTATGGGAAACATAAGACCTGACCGAAAATTTTCATTGGAAGTGACAAGAACTGCCAATAACTTCCACTTGAGAAGTTTACGGGAATTTGAAATGGCAAAGGCACATTAACACGTATTCAAATACCTTGAATAACGATGTTACATATAAAATTAACAAATCCAATAATTAATTGACACGTAATCAATTATGCCAAACATTGGCAAGTATGTGTCAATGAAGATACATTGGATTAATGGAATAAAGATGGATTAATACGATGTCGTATTAGTTATCAATTTAAAAATTAGCTATTGGCAGTTACAAGTCAAATTATATAAGAAAATTGACTTTGAAGCCATAATTTCAACTGCTAAATGCATGATCTCCACGTGTAAACGTATGAAACAAGGTAGTTAACAGTTGAAACACGTGGAGAGCATCATGCAAGGCAGTTAATTCATTAATGTGTAATCATTTGAGTTATTTGAAACAAACATGCAGGTTCAAAGTAAAACTTCTAAAGGAAGTTTAAAAGAATTCAAATTCAGACGTGGAAGAGGGAAGGAACTGCCAATTTGAATTATAAAGATGGAGTTTGAAGCAAGCCAAGTTCAAATTCTTTGAGCGGGAAGTTCAAGTCACAAACAGTTCCTATAAATAGAAGACATGGAAGAGTAAAAAGGCCCCCCGACAAATCTTCAACAAACAGCTATCAAAAAACTGATGTTTGGTTTGTTCATTGGCAAGTAGTTTTAGGATTTTGAACCCAGTTCGAAGTAGATTAGGAAGTAGTTAGGATTAATTTCTGTTATTCTTGTAACAATCACCTGTTTGAAGTTCTCGTTACCTTGTATTTGAAGTTGAAGGCAATTTCAAAGTAAGTCTACCTTTGATTTATCAATCGAAGTACCTTGTTTCTTTGTTGTTCTTTGATTTCCTAAGTATATTGGTTTGCATTTCTTCACTTCGAAAGAAAAATCCTCTTAATTGAGGTAATTGAACCAATAAAACACAATCGCCTAACTAGATTTGGTTTCTCCAAAGTTAATCTGAGGGAGAAGATTGAAGCTCTCTCTGGCACACTCGCATGCAATCATTTTCTATTACAAAGAAGTAAATAGAACCAAATAGTACTGTACTGTGTTTTTGGTTAGGGTAGGATAAAAAAGGGATAAGAATGACGTAGATTATTTTTTGATTGTTGGAAGTGGAGGGAATCTAATCTGGATGGATGGGACAAGGTAATACTACCCTCCATGTGGTATTAGTTAGTACCCCTTATGGGGTACTATTTCATGAAATAGTTTGGAGTTATCTGGTCCCTTTCTTAATACCATGCCACTTTCACCGGTCTCTTCCATCGTGGTGGTCTGGTGGTGGCGGCGGCGTGGTGGAGGTGGCGGCAGTGTGGTGGTGGTTTCGTCGGTTGATGGTAGGTTTGGGGGGATGGTGGTAGTAGAGCTAGGGTCTCCTTGGGCTCTAGTTTTGGGCTTTATTTTTTCTATTGGGTATGCCTTTGATGTGGTGGGCTTCAATGTTTTATTGTTTGTTTTGGGCTAGGCCATTTGGTGGTTTGGGTTTTGCCCATCAGGTGCTTTTTGGGCCTTTTCCCATTAGATATTTTAATTTCTTCAAGTCGCCTCCCCTCCTCAACTTGATGTAGCCTGGTCAAGTTTATTAATAAAATTTTATCGCCGATAAAAAAAAAATACCATGCACAACAAACACCAGACTATAAATAAAGGGGGAACATGTGGGTCCCCATGTTCTCCCTAATTCCAATCCCCCCCTCTTCTAGTCTATTCTGGGCAATCAAACATGCCCTAAGAGAACAAATGTAAAAAGAGAGAGGATTCATCTTTAAGGAAGGGAGGGTAGAGCAATACTATACACAAAATCTAGTAAATACCTTAATCTCATCATCGGTGTATAGTATTTTCCTCAACCTGTTGCAAATAAAGAGTATAACAAAAGATCAAGATCAACACAAGATTTCTGGCTATGACACAATGGAACATAATACAAAGTTCCATGTTTTTCGCATCTGGAAGTAAAAGCATCGTAAGGTGAAAATGACGATCAAAAAAAATGTCAGCATATCCCTTTGCACTAGTTCGGGTCCCTTTGAGAAAGCAAAAATACAAAAAAGCAACTAAAACTCGGCCTCAACTCTCCCTGTTCATTATGTGGCGGCAATATCATATTCAAGATAAAACTGAGAATTAGAAGCACATGCCTTCAAACTGAAAGGAGGTCCCTTAATTCTAGAAATTCTGGGGAACAAGGGACCTTGTAGTGAAGTGAGGAGCTCACTACATGGGTGTAGTAAGCTCATCGGGCCGTTCATTTTGGCAATGCACACTTGGATTTGAATTTAAATAATGGTCGGCTCAGATCATTTGGAGTTCAGATTAAATCCAAGCCGTTGGTAGCTGTTGTTCGAATTTAATATTTAATATTTATTGTTTTAATATTTTAATTTACATTTTATAGAGTAATGCGAAGTAAATAATTAACATTGGAGAGATTTTTACTCATTGACTTAGTATCCTATTCTTACTCCAATAGTTGGAACCACTATCCACTTCTCTTGCAAAATAATAGGAGTGATTTGTTACATAACAAATTATGGCTTGTATTGTATTACTTATATATTGATGTGGGGTTCTTCTCAAAATCATAACAACAGTGCTATATTTATGTTGGACAGAGGGGGGTGCTGCGCAACACTCGGCCAGGTGCCGCGCTGGTGTCAGTCCGATGATCGGAGATGTCCATTGCATAGAGCTCGTCGAGTACTACAAGTATACCAAAAATCAACTCGATCAGATATCATTATGTCTATCATCAGAACACAAATAACTTGAAAAAATGGGTTCAATAGCTTTCATCATCCAGTGTTTCAAGTCGTATGTGTTTCAACTTTTTTTCAAGTTTTATGTGTTCCAATCATGCACTTAACGATATCCGATCGAGTTGATTTTTAGTACACTTTTGTAGTACTCAACGAGCTCTACGCGATGGACGTCTCCGATCATCAGACCGACACCGGTGCGGCCGCGCCATGTGCCGCGTCCTTTTATATTTCTATCTCTCACTTCTGCCTTACAATCACACTCTAGTACTTTTTGATATTTTTCCCACTGCTACTTCCTATTTCGACTACAAATATTTGGTCTAGCCTTTCTCGTATATTTGATATAGCTAGTTGGATTTCAAGTGTCGGTAAACTATTGGTTCGTGAGTTTAGTTCACTGCACAAAAGGAGGCTTGTAGGTTGTTGTATCTTGGGGAAGGAGCGCCATTCAACCCTGTGTATCTTTCTTAAGGAGAGCGCTATTCGTGACCATTACCCCACAGGCTTTTCTAATCCTTTCTCTATCTATAATATTTCCTAAATTTGATTGATGAATATCATTGATAATTATTATTGTCTCAGAAATTCCTATTTCATATATTTTCTCCAACAATCTTAGAAAAGATACAATAGGATTTTCTGCTAGAATAATTTCTAGTTGGGATGTCAATGGGAGTCATAGTTTTGTATTTAAAAAAATAGAGAGAATGGGCAAAGTGCGTAGAAGGCTGTAAGCTGTCACATGAACTTCAACTCTGAAATTTAATATGTAACCTTGTTTTACGAGAAATCCGTAAGACATCAGATAGCGGCACTTCATGTGATGCAGTTATTCCACATTTTTGTTGGTCATCATGGTTTTAAGCATGAATTATGATTTCAAGGCTCAATGAAGTTACTTTTACAAATAAGCAATTTGGTTTACATGCCCACTCCGGATATTGAGCATAATAAGTTTGCTTAATGGATTTCTCACTTTATGGTGCATCATGGATTTTGGATGATATTATTGTGTTTTGATGATTCTAATGTTATCAATCTGTAAATACAGTTATGTGATATGACATCTTTTGATATATATCTATATATATACACACACACACACACACAAAATAAATATCCAATAAGGGCTCCCTCACTTTCTACGGTGAGGGAGTTTTTTGTTTGAGATTGAATTTTGACGATCCGAACCATTAGATGTGTTTAAAACGTGTTTTTAAGGTCCAACGCGAGGATTTGTAAAAACAAAATACCCAGAAGCGCTTGATTCGAGCAATTTTCGGTAAAACTGTATGTGTATGTTTTTATTGAAAACTACTCGGATGAAGCCCTTCCGAGTATTTTTTTTTTTTACAAATCCTCGCGTTAGACCTTAAAAACATGTTTTAAACACGTCTAACGGCTCAGATTGTCGAAATTCAACCTCGAACAAAAACTCCCTCACCGTAGAAAGTTTATATATATATATATACAAAAAGTTTCCTATGAGGGCTCCCTTACAAAAAAGAGTGCGGGAAAGCAGTTGTTAGCCGTTGGATCGCGTGAAGGGCATAGGATCCAACGTCTCACAACTGTTTTCCCGCACTTTTTTTTGTGAGGGAGCCTTCACAGGATATGTTCTATATATATATATATAGGGAGAGCTTCTCCTCCGGACTCCGGACTTCCGGACCTCCATGATTCGAACATTTTTTTGACGATCCGATCCGTCCAATGTGTTCAGAAGGTGTTTTCAAGGGTTCCCGCGAGAAATCTTCAAAAAAAAAAAATACCGGGAAAGGCTTGATCCAAGCAGTTTTCGCAAAAAAATTATATTTACAGTTTTTGCGAAAACTGCTTGGATCAAGCCCTTCCCGGTATTGTTTTTTGAAGATTTTGCGCTTGGACCCTTGAAAACACCTTCTAAACACATTGGACGGCTCGGATTTTCCAAAATTAATTTGCAACACAAAAAAACTCACTTTTTTCTTATTTTTGGGAGGTTTGGACTAGAAAATCATATATATATATAGTCAGGATCCTATTTGGTCGGGATCCAATCCGTTGGATGTGTTTAAAATGTGTTTTTAAGGGTCTACGTGAGGATTTGTAAAAAAAAATACTTGGAAGGGCTTGATCCGAGCAGTTTTAGACAAAACTGCACATAAATACATATATTACAGTTTTATCAAAAACTGCTTGGATCAAGCTCTTCTGGGTATTTTTTTTTTTTTTGGCGAATCCTCACATAGACCCTTAAAAACACGTTTTAAACACTTTGGACTATTCGGATCATCACAACATGGCCGGGAAAGGGGAGGTGTGGACGTACGACTATGTCAGGGAGTCCAAATATCTTGAGATGCAGTTTATATATATATATATATATATATATATATATATATATATATATATATATATATATATATATATATATATATATATATATATATATATAGGAACTCTCTAGTCCGGGACCCTTGGGTCCGGATATCATAGTTCCGGAACAAATTTTCATGATCCGAACCGTCCAATGTGTTCAAAAGGTGTTTTCCAAGGCTCACGCGGGAAATCTTCAAAAAAAAAATACCGGGAAGAGCTTGATCCACGCAATTTTGTAAATGTGCAGTTTTTGCGAAAAATTGCGTGGATCAAGCCCTTCCCGGTATTTTTTTTTGAAGATTTCCCGCGTGGGCCTTGGAAAACACCTTTTGAACACATTGGACGGCTCGGATCGTCAAAAAAATATCGGGAAGGGCTTCAAAACGCTTCAATCCGGGATTTCCGGGATCCTTGACAGGATCCTCCCCGTATATATATATATATATATATATATCTTGAGATGCAATTTATATATGTGTGTGACTGTGGAGTAAACTTTATTGATTTGTGATTGGTCATTTGTGAATCGGGCATAATTGTTTGTACAAATGCAAGTGTGTTTGATTATGGTAATAATGTTTGTGCAAAATTGACATAACATTGGGATGGTTGAGATTGAGGCTGCCCGAATGGGTGGAAATTGAAACCAAATAGAACTAGGTATTTCCAAAATGATCCCATATTAAGAAAAAATGTATCATGGTTGAGCTTTGTTTGCATTACCTAAATAGTAATCCTATTTAAAATTGTGTAAGCCATGTTGTTGGATGTGGATGGTTCATATGTGACTATAGTTAGAGAATTGTTTTGTGGAAAATATTAAACAGCTTCAAGTACCAAAACAATGTTGGTAAATGCTAGAAGTCTCATAATTGGTTGTCATGTCATAGCTAGCTTGTATTTAAAATCTACGTTGTGCAATATGTCTCAGTCATTTGGATATTTCAGTCTTTATATGTGCCACTTGTTGATAAACTTATCATGAATGTTACTTTACAATTATAGGCAACATTCTATCATACTTCTTATGCCAATTTTAAATCTGTGGCCTTAACTATATTAGTTATTGAGTTATATGTCGTTGATTTAGAGCCACCAAAATGCTTTGATGGAAGCATTAGTTGATAGTCGCATGTTGTGTAGACATGCATGTACTTTTTCTTCTATAATGATAGCCAGAGTATACATAGCTTGGGAATCAAGTTGGGAGTGGATAAATTCCTGTTACTAGACATATTATCACTTTTATCTCGGTTGTAACATGAATTTGAGTTTGTTAACCAGATGACTAGCACTTAAAACCATCTTTACAATGGATTGTTTGGTGTTTTGATGATCCCTTCTTTATTAACCTTCGGATTGTTCACATGGTTATTCAAAAATCATAATTTAATAGAATGCTTTTTTTGGTTGGTTGGTTAGTAAAATTGACTTATACAAAGGGATCTTGTGGTAATTAATGTAATCTGCTGAAGCCTAGGCTTAATACACACTTCTGTGGTTGCAGAGATTTGTATCTTACAAAGGTATGTCCGAGCACTTGGTTGTTCAATGTGAATGCTTTTTATTTCATTAGTATAAATTGATTTGCTTAAGAAAATATGGTGTATGTTCAGTTAGAGAAAATTAAACACAAATGTGGGGGTTGATTACCATGATCATCGGTGGATGGTAACTTCATGACCTTTAAAGATTTATTCTAATGATACTCTATTAACTTTGTATCCTAGTGTTTCGTTTGAAAGTTTCAAGAGCACATTGGCCAATTTACAATGATTAGCGGTGTGATCCGTTATTTGGAGGTTATGGACATGTAGAAATGGCGCACATTGGCCAATTTACAATGATTAGCGGTGTGATCCGTTATTTGGAGGTTATGGACATGTAGAAATGGAGCTGTGTTCAATGACCATATGGAGAGGCATGATGTTGTCTGTCAAGCTGCTATTCGGGATGCAACAGAGTTTATAATTTCTACTAAGGAGTACAAGAGACAAGAGGAGGTGGTAAGTGGGAATGCTACGGATGGCAGTTGGAAGAGGCCTCCATATGGGTGTTTCAAAATCAATTTTGATGGGGCATCAACAAGAATGGTGGGCTGTCTCGTCTGGGTATGGTTATTCAAGATTGGAATTGTAACACCCCGGATTATTTCAAAAATATTTGATACACATTTTGGAGTACTTATGAAAATGTTATTGGATAAACCGAGACCGCGGTTAGTCTCAAGATAATTTATTGGAGCCATGGTAAAATTTTTAGAATTTTCTGAGGTAGTATCTGGACTGCACGGTCGGAACCGGGCTTGTTTTCGCGGTCGCGGAGTTCCAGCCGCCTGCTGGAAGTGGAAAATTTCTTAATATGGGAGTGGGTCCCACCCCACCCCCAAAGTCGTTCTCTCTTTTCTCTTTTCTTCTTTCTTTTTTTGTTTTTTTTCTTCTTTCATTTCTTTTGGGGAAGGGAGTAATCAGAGAAGGGAGAGAGAGGGAGAGAAAGGGAGAAGTGGGCAGAGGAAGAAGAGAAGAAGGAAGAGAAGAAGAAAACAGAGGAAGGAGGAGGAGGATGGACCGAAAAATTGGGGGAAACCCAAATTAAGGTACGGATTGGAGTTTAATTTCCAAAATACTTGGGTTATGTTGTTTATTTACAAATTGATCGAGTATTTTGTATCTCATATGAGTGGTTTGGGGTTTGTTTTTACAAAAAATCGTGGAAGAAAGGTGGGGATTTCACTGACTGATTTTGAGGAAATCAAATCTGCCATGGCTTTGACCGAATTTTTAGATGGGGTTTCTAAGTTCGTGATTTTCTGAAAAATTAATTGTAGGTACCCATATGAGTTCCAGACCTTGTGTTAAATTTTCGTGATTTTATGAGAAGTACAGAAAATATGAAAAATGTTTGAGCGGACTGTGGTCAGGTGCGTGTTTGGGCAGACAGCACTGACATGTCCTGGGAAAATGGTTATAACTCTTAGCTCGGGTATCCGATTGGTACACCGTTTTCTGATTCTGAAACTAGACTTGTATACCTTCGAAATGATGTATGGGTTGTGCCTTAATTTCTTCCAGGGAGTAGCAGTTTTTAATTTGAAGTTGGAGAAAAATCTGATTTGGGGAATTTTCAGCAGGTTATGGGTCTGTTTGGAGGTTGTTTAAAAATTGTTACAGAGCTCAGAAAATTTTGAATTTTGGATATGATGATGAAGTATGAGTCTGGAGTTTGTGGTAAAAATTTCATGGGAATCGGATAAGTAGATTAATTCTGAAAATTCATAGAGCGAAGCACTGTTGAGTCGTAGGATGCATTTTCTTGTATTTCATTTGCATTTGGGCATGAATTTTGGTAGTGAGCCTTATGGGTACTGTATAATTGGCATTATAGGTGATGTTATCGTAAGGATGGTTGTGATTACGCCTTCGGTGCATAGAGGTTAAGTCTATGGCGGAGTTGGTCCTGTTGTGACAGGTGAGAATGTACAGCCTCTATAATAAATAGAAATGTGTAGTGTTTATGTGGTGTTTTCAAATGTGTTGTGTGATTATTGCTGTTTTTGAAAACTCTCCTTATGATTTTTGTATATGTTAGAAGTATTGTGTTTGGACGGATTAAATGATTTTCAGTGATGGATCAAATAATTTTTATGATGGATCAAATGATTTTTGGTGTGTGGAAGGAAAATGTTTTATGCCTCTTGTGCCAATGTTTGCCAGCTTGGTTGCTGCTTGCTTTATGTTGTGCAAGCTTGGTTGCTGCTTGCTTTATGTTGTGCAAGCTTGGTTGCTGCTTGCTATTTGTTGTTGTGCAAGCTTGGTTGCTGCTTGCTATTTGTGGTTGTGCAAGCTTGGTTGCTGCTTGCCGGTAAGCTTTGCTTACGTTGTGGTTGCACCTACCATTGGTGATAAAGAATGGCCCTCGTCACCGCCATTATATGTGAGCCTGTGAGCGAGGCAACGGTACCGTCATAACTCCCGGTCGTGAGGTTGGCGACTCGTTGGCACATTGGGTAGAATGATAGGATATTATTTTATATTGTGAAAGAAAATGTGAAATATTTTGCAAAACTTACAGGGGTGTGTTGATGAAATGAGCCGGTGGGCTGTGTTTTTTTAGATGAGCCGATAGGCCGTGTTTTTGAGATGGGCCGGTGGGCCATGTTTTGAGATGAGCCGGTGGGCTGCATTTTTGGAAAAAAATATGGTGGGCTGTGATTTTGAGATAAAAGTGTGGGGTGTGATGTTTAAAACTGTGATCCATCTAAATTGTTTAAGCAAATGTGTTGGTGTGTTGTTTATGCTTCGATCCATCTAAATACTTATCATTTCCATTTATTATGTTGCTAAGGTACATTCTCCTGTAACCTTTTTGGTTGCAGATTTTTCAGTTGAGCTAGACGTCGGTCCACTACAGTGCCAGAGTGTCAGACAGGTGTTCATAGAGGTTGATGTTTTTGTATTTATGTGGTTTAGAGGGTGTTGTAGAATGACAATATATTTGAGTGATTGGTGTGGTTCAGTACAAGTCTAATATTGTTGACTGTACAATTGTTGAGGAGGTGTGAACGCCTGTATAGATTTTTTTTTTTTGGTTCTGCTGCGAGCTGTAGTTTATTTTTGAGTATTTAATTTTGTGAGAGGCCGGAAAGGCGTACAGGTGGTGACAGGTGTCCTGTCACTTTGAGCAAGTTATATCTTGTCAGAGTAGGGTGTGACAGGAATGGGAAGTATATTGTAGCTAGAGCCATACACAAAAAACATACGACAGATCATTTGACAATAGAAGCTCTAGCAGCAAGGGAAAGCTTGCAGCTTGCATTGGATTTAGGGATCGACAACGTTATCATTGAAGGTGATTCCCAACAACTTATCCACATAATTCAAAGGCAGATGGAAGACCACCAATCGGTGGGGGTTTTAGTCTCAGACATTCTTCATCTCCTAGCTGGATTTTCGAGCATTGCTATGATTTTTGTGAAGCGGAGTGGCAATGGGGTAGCCCATAACATTGCTAAAAAAGCTATGAGAGGATTTTTTTTTTCTCTACATGGGAGTTTAGGCCTTCTTTGTGGCTTCTATCCCCCTCCAAGGGGCCCGGCTTGATTTGTATTGTCTTGATTATCATTTATATAATTGTCTTCCATTGGTTGACAAAATAAAAACCTAGATCTAAAGGTGAAGGTGTTGGAGAAATCTATGAAAAAATGAATTTCTGTTAGAATAATAAAACTAATAATATTAATCAATCACATTTACGAAATTAATTAGAGAGAGAAAGGATTAGAAAAGCCTGTGGGGTGGTCGAGGCACGCGAATAGCATTCTCCTTAGGAATGATACACCCCAATCTGCACGGGGTTGAATGGTGCTCCTTCCCCAAGATACAGCGACCTTCGAGTTTTCTTCTGTACAATGAATTAAACTCACGAACTAATTGTTTTCCGACACTCAAAATCACATGAAATCCAACAGCAAATATATATGAAAATTATGATGGAATCCGAGCCAAATATAACTCACTGATTAAGAAGATAGTGGACCAAAGAATAGTTCGTGTGTGTAGAAAGAATAACAGGAGTAAACATTGTAAAGAAGTCAGTGAATTGGAATGCACCTTTTTTAGGAAAACTAATAAAAACATATATCTCAAAGTTTAATATTTATAATCAATGTCTAACACCACTGACTTTGTTATAAATAACTTACCAGTCCTATTATTTTGCAAGTGTTATAGGAAAATTAGGATAGTGGTTTAATTTGTTGGAGTAAGAATAGGAAACTAAGTCAACAGGTAAAAACATTTGTTGGAGTAAGAATAGGAGACTAAGTCAACAGGTAAAAACAAACTCCCATGTATCTTTCCGGTGTTAATTATTTTAATTGAGGATTAATCAATAAAATATAAATTGTAAAATATTAAATTAAAACAACAATCCCCCACATAATTTAATATTTTACAAGAGTGCTTTTACTGCACAATGGATATAGGTGTCATCCGGACTTGAACCTATACTTAGTGATATCAAGTGTCAGTTTGAAGGACCGTAGCGAACAAATCTTGAACTTATGCCTTGATTTCAAACCTACACCTCCCACACGCACAATACGAGGAATATTATGGTTCTGGAACGGTTTTGCGCGTTAGACGGTCATGTTTACCTATCTCATTTCTATGAGTGTTTTTAGAGAATAACTCAATTTCCCACAGCAGCGACCCCATTGTCACACTCATATAGGTGTGTCCTCCAAGGGTAATTTGTGACCAACACCCTATAGAAATCCTACCTTGGACACATTCAGAGCTAAGCTTTTTTTTTATCATCACATAGTTAACATGAACACTATCACCATAGGAATAGGACTAGGGATTCCCCTCTAATATTTTACTCCTAGTCACCCTTTAGCTTCGTTGTTACCTATTGAACCTTATTCATGGGATCTCCAATCACAAAGGTTAGGTGTCCGCCAATGTGACTAATTTATGGGCATCAGTCCTACTCCCCTCGATGATTAAAGAGTTAGCCTTCGTGCTAATTAGAGAATATGTTTTGTTCTTTTTTAAGATACAAACATTTCTCAGCAAATTTTTTTAAGACATCGTAGATAAATTTAAGAATTAGCATGCACGCTAATCTTTTATAGTTAGAATTCTCTTTGGGCTGATCAGGCCCCCACATTTGTAGAAATTTAGGAGCTCAAGTATTGCTTCATTACATGCTAGCCAACATATTCCTGCAAAGTTATAAACTAACATTCTCCAAAACAAGATTAGTGGAGTACTTTAATATCATGTGGCGATTAGCATAAAAATTAAACCACACATTTTAGTCTCCTGAAAGACTTCATTATTGAAGTCATTTAAATTGGCCAATGTGCTCTTGAAACTTTCAAACGGAACACCAGGATACAAATTTAGTATAGTATCATTAGGATAAATCTTTAAAGGTCATGAAATTACCATCCGCTGATGATCATGGCAATGAACCCCCATATTTCTGAATAATTTTCTCTAACTGACCATACACCAAATTTGCTAGAAGCATAACAATTTGTATTATCAATGAAATAAAAAGCATTGACGTTGAGCGGCCAAGTACGTAACTTTGCAAAATACATATCTCTGCACCCGCAGAAGTGTGTATTAAGCTTAGACTTCAGCAGATTACATTAACTACCACAAGATCCCTTTGTACAAGTCAATTTTACTAACCAACCAATCAGATAAAGCATTCTATTAAATTATAATTTTTTGAATAACCATGTGAACAATCCAAAGGTTAATAAGGAAGGGATCATCAAAATGCAAAACAATCCAATATAAAGATAGTTTCCGATGTTAGTCATCCAATGAACAAACTCAAATTCTAACCGAGATAAAAGTGATCATATGGCAAGTGGACTTATTCGCTCCCAACTTAATGCCCAATGCTTCCATCAAAGCATTCTAGTGGCTAATTAATGACATATAGTTCAATAGCTAATCTAGCTAAAAGGCAATAGATTTAAAATCTGCATAAAAAACATAATACTATGTCGCCTTTACTGCAAGGGAACATTCATGATAAGTTTATCAACATGTGACACATATAAAGGCTAAAATATCCAAATGAATAGGAGCTATTTCACAATAATAATTTTAAATAATAGCTATGCTGTGACACATCCAATTACGATATGTGACTTCTAGCATTTACCCTGATTGGTTGCTTGAAGCATTTCAATATTAGCCACAATATAGTTTTTCCATTACAGCCACATATAAGCCCCCACATCCAACATGGCTTTGGACAAATTTAAATAGTATAAATTGGATAATTATTCAGATAATGTAGACAAACCTGATACAGTTTATTTATTTATTTTAATATGAGATCATCATTGGATGTACTTGTTCTATTTGATTTAAATTTCCACCAATTCTAGTAGCCTCAAATGTCACCCATCCTAATGTTTATTACACAAACATTATGACCATAATCAAACATATATGTATAAACTGCTTAGTCACAAATCAATAAAGTTTACTCCTCAATCACACACATGTATAAACTGCATCTTAAGATTCAAAACTTTTGTTCCTTTCAAAATCAAGAGATGTCATGTTGCACAACTGCATTTTCCACAGGTTGATAACATTTAAATAATCAAAACACAGTAATATTATCCCAAATCCATGATGCATAGTAAAGTGAAAAATCCATTAAGCGAACTCGTTATGCCTAATATCCGGAGTGGGCATATAAACCAAATTGCCTTTTTTTTTAATATAAAAAAAATAATAGTAACATCATTCAGCCTTGAGATTATAATTCATGCTTAAAACCATGATGACCAATAAAATTATGGAACAACTACATCACAAGAAGTGTGGGTATCTGATGTCATACAGATTCGTTGTAAAGGCAAGTTAAATGAATTATGAGCATCTCGAATTTTCATCTCAAGGGTTAAAGATCCTATGACAGCTTATATGCTCTTTTCCCCTGCTTCTCTATTTTTAATACAAAAGCGTTAATCCAATGACACCAAATTATTCTAGCAGAAAATCCTAAATAATCTTTCCTGAGATTGTTGGAGAAAATCTATGAAAAAGGAATTTTTGCTTGAATAATAAAACTAATAATATTGATCAATCACATTCAAGAAATTAAATAGAGAGAGAAAGGATTAGAAAAGCTTGTGGGCCGGTCGAGGCGCGCGAATAGCGCTCTCCTTAGGAAAGATACACCATTTTCTGCATGGGGTTGAATGGCGCTCCTTCCCCAAGATACAATGACCTTCGAGTTTTCTTTTGTGCAGCGAATTAAACTCACGAACCAATTGTTTTCCGACACTCAAAATCATATGAAATCCAACGACAAATATATATGGAGATTATGATGGAATCCGAGCCAAATATGAAACACTGATTAAGAAGATAAAGGACCAAAGAATATTTTGTGTAGAAAGAATACGAGGAGTAAACACTCTAAAAAAGTTAGTGAATTGGAATGCACCTTTTTAGGAAAACTAATAAAAACATATACCTCAAAGGTTAATATTTATAATCAACGTCTAACACCACTGAATTTGTTAAAAAATAAAAATAACAAACCAATCCTATTATTTTGCAAGTGTTATAGGAAAATTAGGATAGGTGGCTTAATTTGTTGGAGTAAGAGTAGGAGACCAAGTCAACAGGTAAAAACATTTGTTGGAGTAAGGATAGGAGACTAAGTCAACAAGTAAAACAAACTCCCATGCATCTCTCCAATGTTAATTATTTTAATTGAGGATTAATCAATAAAATATAAATTGTAAAATATTAAATTAAAACAACAGAAGGCACCATGTGTATGAAAAATGAATATACTTGGCCTCTTCATGGTTGTGAACACCCCGCGGGAGCGCGATTTGTCCACGAAAACGGTTTTGATTTCGAAAATGATTTGATTGGTTGAATGGAGTCGCCACCCGGATTTGAGGACTATACCCGAGAAACCATTTGAAAAATGACTCTTTTGCCTTCGATGTGGAAAATGCTTAACCGGTCTCCAAAATGAGATTTCTCGGGTCCGGGAGCTAGGTTACGCGAGGGGAAGGAATTTAAAGCACCCCTCATGCCCAGTGTGACCACCGGTCTCTACTAAATGTTGAAAAGGCTTTGAAAATGTTATTTAAATGGACTCTTAAACTCAAATTCATGTGAGAGCATATCAAATACATCAAGAATATCAAGGAGATGTGAGTGAATGCTTGTGCAAAGTGTTGTGAATGGATGATTTATGCATAAGAAATACTGAAATTTCACTAAATAGCCCCCAAAATGTCTTAAAATACCTCAGAAACTAATCATGAGATGTGAACCTGGAGGGAGTCCAGGCGCCTGGAAAGGGTGAGTCCAGGCGCCTGGATGGGGTCAATCCAGGCGCCTGGAAGCCATCCAGACAGAAACTTTTAAAATCCCTTTTCAAACAGAAATCAACCAAATTGGATGTTTTGATCAACTCTCATGCATTCTGGAAAATATTTGACAGCATGGTAACAAGCTTAACACTTGGATGAGACTTGAATGCAATGAAATAATGCTAAATATGCAACAATAACACCTTGATAATGCTCATTTTGAATACTTGTAAGGAATACACTTAAGTATTATATCAAATCCTAAACAGACACCTTAGAAATTATATGATCAGAGCTCAAGAATGACACACAAGCTTGTTTAACCAATTCTTTCTTATGAGATTCTTTTTAAAAGCACAATTCCAAAATCAAAATACTCAAAATGAACATCTAAATAGAGATCAGAACTTGAGATATAATGAAATATGGATCAAGGTATGTAAATAATGCACCAAAATGATCAGAATATGGAAGAAAACAGAAAACATAACAAATGAACAAAAGGTCCAGGCGCCTGCATGGAGGGAATCCAGGCGCCTGGATTCAATGCAGGCGCCTGGATTGAGTTCTGATACACAATCTGATTTCTTTTTCTGATGATTTTGAGACCTCTCTCAAACTCTCTATTGGTATAGATGACCAAAAAAGAGCTTGATTGAGTCCCCCTCAGGGCCTTTTTGGACAAAATGATAGAATGACTACCTTTTTGGTTTGATCAAGAACTTGAAATGGTTTTTGAAGTGAGTTTTGTGAGAACGTAGCTTGTGATTATGGAAGATATGGAGCTAAAAAGGATGGTTTATGGAGATTTTGGTGGAGTTCAGTTGATGGAGGTGTGTAGATGTTGGATTAATGAAGCAAAATGATGATCTTTTGGGGTTGAAGTGGGTTGAACTTGAGGGATGAAGGGTGATTTGAGTTTTCTGGAGAAATTTGGACAGAGTAACAACTGAGCAAGAGTGTGGTTATTCCCCCCTGAAAATGAGAGAGGAGAGCTTAATTTATAGGCAAACAAGGGTCCAAAGAGGGCCACTTGGACCTTTAGAAAGGGTAAGGGTTCACCTAAGAGGCAAAGTGGAGAGCTAATCATCTCCCCCACTTCCTTCTCCAACTGATCTCTGCAAGAAAATCTCCCAAAATCTCGTTCCCGCCCACTAATGACTTAAAACACACTCAACCTGGACTGATATCCAGGCGCCTGGATTGTGCATTTCCAGGCGCCTGAATTGAATCCAGGCGCCTGGACCATGTAATCCAGGCGCCTGAACCCCCTCCAGGCGCCTGGACTTGGCCAATCCAGGTGCCTGAAGGACCCATCCAGGTGCATGTATTTCAAGGTTTTGGGACATTCCAGAGTTCCGAGGGATATTTTGGTGATTTGATGGGATGTTATTGGTGGGGTTTTTCAAGTCTTTGATCAAACCTTGTCTGTCCTTGTTAGGCATTTTCATCATCGGGGAAGTTCCGGAATCCTGAGGGTCCAGATTGGGGTGTCTACAGTGGTTTAATTTCATGAAGGGAAAATGCTAAGGATACAAAAAGTACACTTGTGGGTCCCATTTGTAATTTAAAGTACAAGTGAGACCCAACAAGTGTACTTTTTCATACCCTTAACAATAGCATGCCGAGGAGAGATGACATTGAACTGGACTCTGATCTTATACACCTAGATACAAAGTACTGGAAAGTCTCAATTATCCGGGAAATTTTTAATCAAGCAGATGCAGATTTGGCAAAGAGATCCCACTCAGCCATACCAACCAAAGAGATCGCAAGATTTGGCACCCTCTCCTCTCCGAATGGCTTATTCACAGTTAAGTCAGCGTATCATCTAGAAAAAGAAGGTTCACGCATTCCTCAAGTTACACAGAATGGATAGACTAGTGCTTCCAATATCTTACCTGGGGTATGGAAGAAATTATGGGGGCTACCGGTTCACCCTAAGGTAAAACTCTTTGTTTGGAAGTGTTTTAGTAATGCCGTTGCCATGATCGAAGCTTTGGTAATGCTTAAGATAAAGACTGACCCGACTTGTCTACGGTGCAGCAAGGAGGAGGAATCAATCACCCATTTATTGTTTCGTTGTGAGCCTGCTATCAAGATATGGATTCTATCCCCCTTCCGATTAAGGCCATAGGAGCTTCTTGAGTTTAGATTTATGATAGATTGGTATTTAGGAACGTATCCAGTAGAACCATTTATCTTCCTCTTCTATGGGTTTGGGTCTCCATTATTTTTAGTGGATTTGGCGAGCAAGGAACGACTTTAGCTTTAACGGAAAGGTCTAGGGAACAGAGGCAGTTAGTAGTAAGGTACAGGGTGATTTTTATGAGTTTCTTGATGCAAACACTAAGGTCTCCCCTACCCCAATGAGACTAAATCAACGGGAGACTTTGGTATGGCAACGTCCTGTTGGTAATGGAGTGAAAATCAATGTGGACGCGGCATTGTCTAGGAACACGAACTCAATCGCAATTGGTGCTATTGCCCGTGGTGTAGACGGCAAGGTTATCGGCATGTTACTAACTTCGCACCCCGGAATCAACTCGTCTAGAATTGCAGAAGCTCTTGCAATTCGGGATGGATTGAAATTGGGAATTACTCTTCACCTTACTCAGATATTCCTTGAATCTGATGCAGAAGCAATTGTGAATAGCTGCTCGACCTCACAAGTACCACCTTTTGACATTGTGGAGATTACACAGGGTTGTCTTATTTTGAAGAATCAATTTATATCTTGTGTTTTTAACTTTGTTAAACGTGTATGCAATCGGGCTGCACATACTTGTGCTCAGAAAGCTCTTTCCAATGGGTGGTCCGGTCTGTGGACATCCATTTTGCCTGCATGGGTTTTTTTTTGTCAAATGATAGACGACAATTATATGGATGATACCAAAACCATACAAATCAAACTGGGCAACCGTCTCCCTGAAGAGGAGAAAAAAGCCACAAAGGAGGCCTCCCATGTAGAGAAAATAGGACCTCTTACAGCTCGCTGAGCAACACTATGGGCCTCCCCATTGTCGCTCCGCTTCACAAAGGCTATGTCCGCTTCTGAGAATCCAGCCAGGAAACGAAAAATGCCAGCAACTACGACTCCCACCGTATGGTGGTCTTCCGCTTGTCTTACGACTCCCACCGTATGGTGGTCTTCCGCTTGTCTCTGGATCAGTCGAATGAGTTGTTGGGAATTACCTTCCAATAAAATGTTGTTGATTCCTAATTCCAATGCCAGCTGACTCTCCCTTGCTACCAAAGCTTCAACCAAAAGAGGATCAACATCATGTTTTATTTGAATAGCCCTTGCTGAGATAAACTGTCCTTGCCAATCACGGATAACCATGCCCAAGCCACCCACGCCTCCATTCTTATCGAGTCCTCCGTCGAAATTAACTTTGAAGATACCTATGCCTGGCCTCCTCCATTTGCATTAGCTCACACATTGCCTTGAATAGCTACATCACTCTGTTCATCAACAGCATTTGTAGTTATAAACTCAGCCGCCTCCCGAATAGCTGTTTGACATACGAGGTCAGACCTCTCCAAATGGTTATTGGACACCACATCATTTTGGCAAATCCAAAATCTCCAAATAATTGATCCTATAGCAGCCCAAAAGCTTTTATCTTCCTTGCCTCGTTTCCATCTTTCGTGAAGATTGCTCCACCACTTTGTTAAAGATGCTCCTTGGATAGCTCCCACATCCAGACAACAAGGTGAAATATGCCAAAAGATTTGAGCAAAATTACATCTCGCAAATAGGTGGATAACCGATTCCTCCTCCATTTTGCATAGCGGACATAGCAAATCGTTCGTCAATCTACACTTGTAAAGAACTTCCTTGACTGGGACGATATCTCTAAGTGCTTTCCACACAAACATTTTAATTTTTCCTTGGACTGGAAGAGACCAAACACTATTCCAAACCTGTTTCATCTGACTCCTGTTGCTGCATTCTCCCATTGCTTGCCTCCCATTCACCCCGTTCCTTTTTAAATTCAACGGTGATTCATATCCTGATTTATCTGTATAATTACTGTCAACTGTAAAATGCCAAATAACTTTATCATCCATTGGATATATCGGCAGCGGCATGGAAAAAATAAGTGCAGCCTCCTCTTCTCATAAAACCTCCTTGACACGATCCTCGTTCCAAGCATGAGAGTTATGGTCGATCAAAAAACTCACATGCTTTCCTTTCGCCACCTCCGAAACCTGTGTTGGAACCACGGGCTCATTCTTGGGAAGTCACGGGTCTTTATCAATAATTACTTTATTTCCGGACCCAATCCTCCACCTCATACCAACTTTTAGAACTTGTCTTCCCTCCAAGATTCTCTGCCAAGTCCAAGATGGATTTGATTCCACTTTTGCTGAGAGGAAAGTCCCTTCCGAAAAGTACTTGGCCTTGAGAATTCTATGGAGAAGATAGTTTCCCCCTCTTAACAGCCTCCATCCTTGTTTCGCTAGCAACGCCAAATTGAAACATGACAGATCTCGAAAGCCAAGGCCACCTCTGCTTTTCTTATCACATAGCCTGTCCCATGCAAGCTAGTGGATCTTTTTGTCGTTGTCTTTGGACCCCCACCAAAATCTAGCCATCATTCCATTCAACTCTCTACATAATTTATCTGGGAGCTTTGCACAATACATAACATAATTGGTAGCGTCAAAGCCACAGATTTTAGAAGTACTCCTTTCCCGCTTGATTGAGAAAAAAATCATTCCACCCTTCCAATTTATAGTGCAATCTATCTTTGATAAAAGCAAACACTTTGCACTTAGAATTTCCCATCTCCGTTGGAAGGCCCAAATAATTTCCCAAATTAACGTCACGTCGAATCCCCGACATTTGACTTAATCGATTCCTAACATCTCCAGGGGTATTCTTGCTGAAAAACAAGCCGATTTATTGAAATTAAGCAGTAGCCCTGATGCATAGATCGAAGGATTGTTGAGACAACCCTCACCTCCTCATCCCTGCCCTTATTAAAAATCAAGGTATCATCTGCAAAGAATAGGTGGCTGACAGAAGGGCTACCTCGATAAACCTTCACACCATGGATTTTCCCGATCGATTCAGCATGCTTAAGTAATGTCGTGAGCCCCTCTCCACATAATAAAAAGATATGAGGAAAGGGGGTCGCCTTGCTGTAGACCCCTAGAAGGTGTAATGTATCCTTTCGCTTCCCCATTAATCATGACGGAATAGGAAATAGTGGACAAACACTCCATAATCCAATGAACCCATGTCTGATCAAAGCCCATCTTCAACATGATTTTCTCCAAAAAGATCCATTCAACCCTATCATAGGCCTTACTCATGTCAAGTTTAGTCGCCATCTCATACTGCTTACTGTACTTCTTGTTCTTTGATAGGGCCACAAATGTTCACATTACCACCTCTTAATTTACCCTTGCTAAGTCCATTTGTTTTGTTATACTTGGAGTTTAAAGCTTTGTTCGCATTTTATAGGTATTTGGCGCTTTGATATAGAGAAGGCATAAAGTTCAATTTCACCCGGTATCGAAGCGAAACCCATATTATATCACATGGTGCAATCGGAAGAATCAGTACTTAATGCTATTCCCATCCATAGAAGGTGCCACGAGGTCCTGCTTCCAAGGTTTCCATATGGAATATACGCCTACAAAAGGGATTTGATTTTGATAAACAAAAAGGAAGGCTACCTTTGTAAGAATCACCAGAATGCGTATTACATATAGGCTCAGTTTGGATGGCAGTAATCTCAAGGGGGAATGGGAATGTGATGCCTTCTGCCCATGATTCCAACGTTTGGAACAGACAAGAACAGGAATGTGATATCAGGCTTTTTTTATTCCAACGTTTGGCACAGACAGGAATAGGAATGTGATTCCTGATGACATATTCAACCAGGAATGACATTCCTAGACTGAGTGGGAATCTGATCCCTCCCTTACCCCATGGGAATCTCAAATTCCTGGCTCATTCATTAAGAAAAGGAAATGTTGACTTTAGTAAATTTCCAAAATAATTGTTTACCACGTAAGATTACTGAATTGATCCAAACACCGAATTGCAATTCCTCCGGGTATCAAATTCCTAGGAATTTGATTCCCAATAATCGTATTCCTATTCCTACCTAAGAAATTCCCGGGAATTTGATTCCCGGTAATCATATTCCTATGCATATTCAAGATTCCGGTCATCCAAACACAACCATATGGATTCAAACGTGGAGTTCAAGTTACAAGAAATATGGAAAGGAAATCATGGTCTTAATAGGGAAAGAGATACTACACACTATGGGATTGATAGTTAGATGGGATTTGCTTTCCTTATTGGCTATTGGGTACCATTATATAAGAGAACAAAGGCGACTACGGGGGGAGGACAGAACGAAGAGAAAAGACGGAGAGCTTGATTGCGTCAACGATTCTCATGGGCAACTAAACATCTCTCTTAGGGCGTAGATGAAACCCTAACCAAGTAACTATGTTTTTATATTAATTTTGGATTTTGATTATCGAAATGACGGTTGTATAACTTTGAGACTTATTTTTATGATTCAATGTTTTTCTTCCTATCTAGTGTTATGTGTTCGCTTTCTGTGATTGCAAATACATAGTTATGCAACAATTTTTCCTAGCGCATGAAATTGCGAATTAGGATAATCTATGCCTAGGGAAGACGAGTCGTGCCTAGAATAATTAGTTATAGAATCGAAGACGATTCATGCCAACCGAAGATAGGTTATGCCCGGTTTTCAATCACATGTTATTTTCTTGTCGATCTCGCTAGGGCTTGCAACTTTTAGCGAGTGATTGTCATTTCGGTAATTGATTTTCCTAAATTAATGTAAGGTTAAATTCCTTAGAGACCCCCTCATCTATACTCATTTTCCACTCAGACCCCTAACCTTTAAAAGCGTCCATACTCACCCCCTCATCTATGCGAAATGCACAACACCCCTCACGCCGTGAACGGAATGACGACAAATGACTACAATACCCCTTAAAAAACACCCACACTCACCACTCATCTATAAAAATCATCCACAGTCACCCCCCTCTCTCTTTCTTTTATTTTTTTTTAGTGTATTTGTTTACAAAAAAATTCTGTTTTCAAAAATAAAATTTAGTGAATTTGTTTTTTTATTTCAAAATTAGAGTGTTCATGTTTTGTTTTCAAATTTGATTTTTTTCCTCTAAATATCTACATTTGTTTCATTTAAAAACACACACCAAAAAAAAAAGATATGTGTATATCTTTTTTTAATTTGTGGAAAATAAAACAAATTAAGAAAGATTAGGAAGAGAAGTGAGAGGATTATCTGTCTTTAATTTGGTGAGAGGAGTGAGAATTTGAAAGTTTATGGGTTTTGCTAGTGGTTTTTTGTGGTCTCTCATAGTGAGGGGGGAGGGAGAGAGAAACAGAGAGAGAGAGAGAGAGAGAGAGAGAGAGAGAGAGAGAGAGAGAGAGAGCATTGTAGATTGGGTGGGAAAAGGGAGAGGGTGTAATCCTTTTAAGTTTTAATCTCATTTAGGGCATTTTCATCCAATTGGTAACATTTAACCTTAAAACTTAACGGTAATGTAACAGAAGGGGTCTGTATGGCTAACGATGAAAGATGAGGGGGTGAGTTTGGACGCTTTTAAAGGTTAGGGGGTCTGAGTGGAAAATGAGTATAGATGAGGGGATCTCTAAGGAATTTAACCTTAATATAATTACTTGGTTGCAAAGTTAGGGTGGATTTGAAACCCTAAGACCCTCTTCCATATTATTTAATTCACAATCTTTCTTGTTTTTCACTATTTTGATAATTTTAGAAACCAAACTCAAATCACTCTTTCTCAAATTAATTTAGAAATCAATTGAAATAGTTGTAGCTTAGCCTTATAATCCCTGAGAACGATACTCGGAATACTTGTCACTATTCATTTGAGTAGTAGTAATTATTTCATTTTATTAATTATTTTTAGTGTGAAAAACGACCTACGATTCTTCATATGGTGCAACACCTCTTTCCCAATTAAAATGTTATCTGAGATGTATCTCCCCGAAACGAAGGCCCCTTGATTTTCAGAGATGATAGCAGGAAGAATCGCGCGTAACCTATTTGCCAATTCCTTTGAAAGAATCTTGTAGAAACGTTACAGAGACTGATTGGCCTTAGCTGCATCATATTCATCGGACATTTTACTTTCGGAACCATGACAATATGGGTGTGGTTTATACCTCGAAGAAGCTTCCCATGATAGAAAAAACTCCTAACTGCATCAATAACATCATTCCCCACCACATTCCAATACTTCTGAAAAAACAGCGTTGTCATTCCATTAGGCCCCGACGACTTGGATGGTGGCATTTGAAACAAAGCACCTTTGACTTCTGCGGCTGTGACTTGGCATATTAACCTGGCATTCATTGCCGGGCTAACCCTTCGTTGCACACAATTCAGCACCTCATCAAACCCATACGGACTGCTAGAGGTAAAAATTCCTGCGAAATATCCCAAGACAATGTTCTCCACCTCATTATCTCCCTCCATCCAAACCCCGTTCTCATTTTCCAAACCACGAATCCTGTTTTGTGCCCTCCTCTGAATTGTTTTGGCATGAAAAAAGGAGGTGTTTTTGTCCCCCAATTTCAGCCAATCCACCCTAGACTTGTCATGCCAGTACCTCTCCTCCTCCCTACTTGCTTCTTTGAGTTTATTTTCCAAACTTTTGTACTCCTCCCAATCAAAAACATCTGCTTCATACATTGACTCCAA
Source organism: Vaccinium darrowii (assembly GCA_020921065.1). Classification (NCBI taxonomy): domain Eukaryota; kingdom Viridiplantae; phylum Streptophyta; class Magnoliopsida; order Ericales; family Ericaceae; genus Vaccinium; species Vaccinium darrowii. The sequence continues at coordinate 9,960,876 of CM037157.1, forward strand.
CTGATTTTGGAGCTCCTGCATATTTATTCGCGAGTTAAGATTGCTTGACGTTCTCCATGAGCGAAGCGTCCTCCTGCAATGTTTGATTTTCCCTTGTAAAACGTACCATTTAGACCTTGGCTTACTAGTACACCAAGAGTTTTTAATAATAGTTTCACAATGAGGGTTGGTTGCCCATCGAGAATCGAAAATAATCGCTTCTTAGTGTGCCCAGTAACTTGGGAATAATTCAAAAGAATGGGACAGTGATCTGAACCTCCTGGCCCCAAGTGTCTGAGGAAACCCGAATCAAATTCCACCCGCCATCTCGCGTTAACCAGTGCTCTGTCAAGCCTTTCTCGGACATTCTCCCTGCCTGTTCGTCTATTGTTCTAAGTGAAAGGGTAGCCGACATAACCGATATCAATTAAACCATTGTCACTAACAAAATTCCTAAAATCAAGCATCTGCCAATCATCTTTTTCCTCCCCACCTGACTTCTCTTCGTTGGAAAGAATACAGTTGAAATCACCCATACGCCGCTAGGGTTTGTTATTGCTACGTCTATAACAGACTTATTTAAATAAAAAATATCAACTAAAAAATTATCTTTACAAAAGAAACTCAGCCCACCTGCAATTCCTTCTGGCTCAACGCACCACAACTTCGAAAATCTAGTGCGTTTAGCAATCCTCTCCATCTTCTTCCTTTTATTTTTGGTTTCGACTAGGAAGACACAGTCGGGGGAATGGAGGTTGCTGACCTCTAGCAAGCGTCGAACTGTTCGAGAGTTCCCCAACCCCTGGCAGTTCCAAACAAGAACGTTCATGGGGCCGTTGGAGGCCCTTTCGGGTTGGCCTCCTCCACCCAATCTTGCCCATCTCCAACACGCCTTTCTTTTCTCGCATCGCCAACTGAAATAAAGCAACTTCCCTCTCCTGAATTTGGTCCTAACTGAGGACATTTCTTCCCCAGCCTGATGCTCGCTCTCAAACCCTCTCCTGAAATCGATCCAGAATTCTTCCCTTGCTTTGTATTTTTGCTTTGTGTAGGGACCTTTTTCTTAGTCGGAGTAAGAGATTCTCCTCCAGCATTGAAAACCAATGGGCTGTTAACAAGGGACAAAGAATTGGGGGGATTCTCTTGGACCCTAACCTCCAAGAGGTTATCAAGCCCAATACAAGGATTAGAAAGATTAGGAGGTGTAGACACCCGATTTTGAACCCGGGACGCGCTCGAGCATTCCCGATGATGAAACGGACCAATCATGACTACCCGAAACTTGTGAAAATGGCTTGAACCTGATTAAAAACAATCAAACATCACCGAACAATCCAAATCAACCCAAGCATCATCAAACCAAGCAAAACCATTAACCTACCACCAGTAACATTGAGCGCTCAAGCCATGGACCTTGAGCGCTCAAAACCCAAAATTCCAACTTGAGCGCTCAAGCCTACGGCTTTGAGCGCTCAACTCTGATCCCAGTCAGGAATCTGCTTAATATCTCATCATGAGATCTCATGCAGGAGGAGCGTCTAACCGATTGTATACGTCTTCTACACGTAAAATACATCCTATACTACCCTAAATCTACCCCTAAATCTACTCCTAACCCACTTTCAAATACAAACCCACTTCCTCTCTCTCCTTTCTTCCCTCCCACTCACTCCCTGTAAAAACCAGCCATAGCCCCCTGGTTTGGGGGTTACCAATTCATACACTCCAGTCCTCTTAAACCATCTACCATCCTCTCTCTAAAAAAAAAAAAAACACTCACTCACCACCTAACCCACTTGCAAAAACCATCTTTCAAGCTCCAAATTCGACCTTTGTTCATCAATCAATCTCATACATTGTCTCATCTACCCAGAATACCAACCAAACGCCCATAATCATTTGCTATCAAGCCCAAAATCAAGTTCAAGCTATAATCCTTTTCAAAAGGTAGTTAACTATGTGATATATTCACTGTTTTGATCCCTCTGAGGGAGACCAGTGAGTTCAAACAAGTTCTTTATACTTGCATTGAACTCACAAGGGTCTTAAAAGTTGTTTAAAAACACTTTTAAAATCTACAGTTGCAGCAAGGGTTGAGCGCTCAAGCCTCCGACCTTGAGCGCTCAATCCCAGCTCTAGACAGTCTCTTGTTTTGTTAGTTTTTGTGTTCCCATTTGGTTTTGATTGTCATTAAATAGTCCGATATGTTTATATTACTTCCAAAACAGTTCATTTTCACCTAAAAAAGTGTGTGCATGAGTGTTGGTCATCTACTTCGTGATGATCAAACATCAAAACCTTTGAAAATCTTATATTTGAGTGTAAAACAGTGACTTTCCAACCTCATAAATCTTTATTTTATGTATTTATGATCCTGAGGAGGTATCAAAAGCTTGCTTGAAGGTCAAAAACCAGAAAGCCAGATTATGGATTGAGCGCTTAAGGCCATGCACTTGAGCGCTCAAGCTGTTCTTGAGCAAGTTGATATTCACGTCTTGTTCTTGTAGAGTATCGCCGTAAATTGACTAGAAGGTGTGTGTGAGTTGTTATTACAATGTTTATGATCTGAATCCCTCTCTCTCTTCCATTTACAAGCATTTCCTCTATTAATTTGTGGTGCTTCTCCTCTTTTCATCATTCTTTAAGAGATCAAGCCACCTGTTTTCACTTGATTTTCCATGAAAAATGTTTTTATTAATGCTTGATCTTGTAAAGAATGAGAAAAGAAGCGGTAAAGAGGGTCAAAATCACAGAAACCAAAAACTGGTTTAAGTGCTCAATCCATGAGCCTTGAGCGCTCAAACTGGTTTGGAAGTAGGTTTGATTTTAACATCATCTGGTGATTTCTGAAGTGAAATGGCGCTTGTTTAACGTTTCTGAGGTGGTCAAGAGTCTTAAAACCTCATTAATCATGAAAATCCAGCAAGGAAAATGCATGAGAGGAATGAGGGTTGAGCGCTCAAGCCATCACCCTTGAGCGCTCAATCCCTATTCTGGGATCCGGGTTGTAAATCAGTCTTTTATGTTCTATGTTCATAATCTCTTGCAATTGCTGTACAATTTCTGTGATTTCTTATTCTTGAAAATGTTCGTAGAAATTTCCTTTATTGTTATCATCATCACACATGTAGATCACGTGCACGTGCATCCACCGTAAAATCGTATCTCTTGTATATATTGTCGTTATGCGATTCTCATCCCCGATTCCCCATTTACGTGAATAAATTGAATTTCAAATGTTTTCAAAATCCCACAAAATGTCGAGTAGAGACCGGTTCACTGACCGGGCGAGAGGGGTGCCGTAAAACCCTTCCCCTCTCGTAACCAAACCCCCGAATCCGAGAAATCTTTGGTTCCGTCATGATTGGTAAAATCTTTTCCAATTGGCAAACGAGTCACATTTTTAATCGGTTTCTCGGGTTCGGACCTCAAATCCGGGTGGCGACTCTAACAATCCAATATTTTCAAACGCAAAACAGAACCATCCGCGGGCCATCCACAGGAGGCCCATCAACATGGATGCCCACATTCCCAACTTTTGGCCCATCTGTCGGAGGCCCAAATAAAATAGGCCCAGAGCTTACTTCAGAAGGACGATCAAATTTGAAGAGGTATGAATTAAATCCCCCATGCACAGATTCTTACCATTTAGGGATACTATTGCATTATTTTTTAATTCAATCAAATTGGATTTACCCTCATCAGCTCCACCAAATCTGCCCCCAAACGTGCTGAAATTCGATAATTTCCTAACTGAGTCCGAGATCAAAGGACCCTTGCCGGACCTCTAAATTGCCGCCGCTGCTCCGGCAGCTGAAACTTTTTGTAGCCCGCCGTCTGAATTTCCAACCTCCTCTGCACCGATCCCAACCCCTTTTCTCACCCCAATTCCAGCTTTGATTTCCTCGCCAAACTTGTTTGGCCTCGCCCGACCCAATTTCTCATCCTCCTCTTTGGTAGAGCACCCGTTCATATCATGCCCAATGAGGCCACAATAGAAGCATACAACGTTCACGCTCTCATACTTGTAATATAACTAGTGCCTGCTCCCTTTCCCAAGGCCAATATTGCTCCCGCATTTTAATGGTTTGTCAAGTGAAAGACAAACCCTGACACGAATGAATCTCCCACGACCCGTTGCCATTGCCTTGCTATCCACGGCTATGATGTTTTCAATCTTATAGCCATTTGTTTCACCGATAACAGGGGTGATGAAACCAACCGGTAAACCCCATATTTGAACCCAGCATTCTATGGAATGGAAAGCGACCTCCTTAGATGCTAGCCCTTGTTCCCACACACGGATCACTAACAAGTGGTTGTCACAGTTCCATGGGCCACCATTGATTACTTTGAGAAATTGTTCCTCCGATTCAAACTGAAAGTGGAAAAGGTTCGCATCGAGTTTGACAATCTTAAGAGTTGTTGGCATACCCCATGCTCTTCGTAATGAATCCTTCGTAGCCAGGGTATTGTACCTTTTGGTAGTTAGAAGCTTGCCCAAAAAACTAAATCGACAAGTTAAAACCGCCTCTTGGACAAGCCCGTCATCTAACACAATCTCATCATCTTCACCATCGGATAGGTGTACGTTGCCAAGCTTTTCCACTACTTCATCCGCCATAATCGTAATACTGAGTAAACAGAGAAAAGAGAGACCGAGAGCAAGAGAAAGACAGAAGGAAGGAAAGATTTTTAGACGATAACCCTTGACTGGAAAATGGAAATCAAGAGTTAGAGAGAGAAGCTCTCACTAGGAGAGAGAAAAACGCAATTGAATGAGTTGGATTTGAATGTGTGAGAAAGAAGAGATGATACTTGTTGGAAGTAGGAAATCTCCCCCATGGGGTTCCCAATTGTTTGATGTTTAGGTTTTCGACTTCAAATTAATAAAATTTTCACCTTTGACAAAAAAAAAAAAAAATTAAAAAATCTCTTCTTCGCGAGTTGTAAGTTTCTTTTGTTTGCCTAGTTAGAAATTAAAAAATAAAATAGAATACTTATATACTTCCTTTCATTTGGTTGGTTGTCTAATTTTCACAGATTAATGACTAGACAATAGATTCGTTCTTTCCAATGATGCTGGGCCAGAACGAACGATTCAGGGAACATTGAAGCCACACATAGTTGATGCACTGTGAGTCTCCTCCATTTTTGTCACTGCTTATTGTTTTTTGTAAGTCCTTCAATCGATATGCTTTTTCGTTTGTAGAGGTAGATAGAGACAATGCTTTCTGTCAGTTTTTGCTTTTATTCCAGGTAGATAAGGCGAGCATAAATTGAAGGCAAGGAAATTTTGTACAAACAGAAATATTTGAAATTTTCTTTGCTCTACTAAATTCCCTTTCTCTAAAGGTTGTGAAACATACTAATCTGTTTCACTTTGGTCCTCTTTAATTTGGTTTTACGCACCCTGAGATTGAAAAGAAAGAAAATGTGCATATATTTGTGGGAAAAGTAGGGTTTTGCTGGTCGTGGTCAATAGTAGATATTCTAGAGAATGATAGTTAATCTAGGTTGGGTTCTCATGAGAGTTCTTATTTCTTCTTTTTCTAAAAAATTAAAAACAAAGGTGTAGATAAAGATCATCACTCCGAATGATATTTTGGGTTCCATTCTGCACGTTCATTGTTAGATTTTTTGTGTGATTGCTTTGATTTCTGCCTAACCGTGGAACTTTTGTTTTTTTTTCCTATTCCGTGTAGGTCAACAAAAAGAAGCCCAATTGGGTGTCACTTTTGAATCCATTGAATTGGGAGGGATAATAGATCCCCCATGTGGGTACATCAATTGTCAACTTCACATGAACCAAGGAATTAGTCGAGTAGACAAACTGTTCTCTGAATAGGTTCTTAAAAAAGTTGTCCAACGCAAGTAAGAGACTCCTCTTCTTTTTCAAAATTGAGTCACACTTGAGCCATCTAGCAGATAGATTAGATGGAGCGATCTCAGTTCATTTGCTTCTATTATGAGTACTAGTTGTTGTAGAATTATACCGAGACTCTCGATAATGCAGGCATGTGCTACTCTAGTTGAATAGGCTTTGGTTATGCCCCTTTTGAAGTGTTAATTTAGTTCAATAGGCTTGGTTGTGTCCCTTTTAAATTGAAGCGGGAGCCAATACGAGTATGGATTTTGAGTTCAATATAAATTCCCTACTATTATTTTTTCATGTAGAATTTAATAAATGCACTGGCTGAAATTAGACAGGTTTTTTTTAATTGGTTGTTGTAAACTCTTTCTTTATTTGTTTGGATTTCATTAGCTTAAATTGGTTTGATAAAAAAATAAATAAATTGGGAATAAGTAAAGTTTATCTATCAGAATGTTTATTGATGGGAAATGATGCTTAGACTGTGTTCAAAGCGTCTTGCGCTGTGCCTTTAGGTACGGCCAAGATTTGGTATGTCATTTCGAACTTTTGGTACGATGAATGTGTATGAATTTTGGTGTAATTTGACAGTATTTGTCAGGTAAAACAAGATCGTTGATTTAATTTCAAAAAGTTCTTGCATTCAGACGTGTTGTGATTAGTACGTATTGCTAAAGGCACGAGCAATCCATATGCATAAATATAATTGTGTGCCATTTTATTTTTATATACATTGTTCAGTAATAAGTTTTATACCATGACCCAATATATGATTACTAGAGATTGCCCGTGCCTAAAGACATGGCGCGTCGAAGTAATTTGCATTCAAAATTTTTTTTTTTTTTTGATTGGCAATAAAATTTTATTAGAACTCAACAAAAGATACAAGGTCATTAAAAGAAAGCCAATGCCCAAACACGCGTAAGGTAGAGGCAAACAAAACCTCCATCGAAGTGCTGAAAGGAGAAAACCAATGCCCCAAAAGGTACCTTATCAAATTGATTTAATTTCATTACGGTTCCAGATTTCCCCACAACTAAGAGGCTAAGTGGGTCATATACCCAGACAAACATCCTATTGTTAAGTTGATGCTTGACCTACTTTGATGGAAGATCCTCCTTCCATGAATGTATGCCATGAAGCTACTTGTCTTGTCTTGAAACAATTTGATACCAACATTGGAAAATAACATTTGCAAATAGAGAGTTTCAAATATCACTTTTCCACTGTAGTAGTGGCAAATTAGAGAAAGCAAATGACAATAAAATGGATAGATTTATCAAGATCTCATTGACATATCCTTTTGTTTTCAGTTATATAAAGAGAACGTGTACGTGTACAAATTAAAGAAAGCCAATGACAATAAAATAGATAGCTTTATCGAGAGCTCATTGCCATATCCTTTTGTTTTCAGTTATAAAAAGGTAACGTGCAGGACAATGCTGTTACTTATATAGAGGTGACTTGACCTGCTTGGTGACATAGCATGCAAAAATGGAGATGCACTAATAACTTAGTTGCAAAGAAGAAATGTCGAATTGCATGATAGGCATGTTTCAATCCCTATTAAAAAAAATAAACAAACAAACACAGAACCCAGAATCACACAAAGGTTTCATTTCCCTCAACCTTGTTCCCTACTAAAACACACACACACACACACACACACACACACACACACAACCCAAAATTACCCAAAGGGGTTTCATTTCCCTCAACCTTGGTCTAAGGTCGAGTTTATGTGCTCCGTGCTTGAAGGCATGGCTCGAAGAATTAGATATCCGATATCTCCTGGAGTGTTATTAATAAGGTATGAGCAATTGAGCATGCTTAAAGATACGCACCTACATAATTTTATTACGACTAAAGGTCCAAAACCAATTACCCGTGGTTGGGAAGAGTCATTGTAGATATTTTAATTTGTAATATCCAATGTGCGTACACATTTCAAACCACCATTAATCATGAAACCATTTTACACAATATTCCTTCTCAAATTCAAATTCAGGCCTTTTTCAAACCCAGTCAACCCATTCAAATCCATATCTAATACTTGCCGCAATCAAATCGTGTATTCTTACCTCCCTCAAGCAATAGTAGGACCCCATGTCTCGCAACCTTCCCGCATTGAAACTGGAAATTATTGCATGTGATCCTCATGCATGTATTTCCCTTAGCACTACCATACAGTTTCTCATTTGCAACCTCTCATCTACAGATATGATTGATTCAGACAAACCAATAGGAAAGAGATTGAAACAAAAAATGAACATGGAAATAAATCAAGGGACGGAAATAAAAACCAACAACGATATTGCCCGTACCAGAAAGCACCTCGAAACACCATAGGACAACCACCTAAGCAAATAAAACCCTTCATAAGTCATAAATGAACACTATTTCTAACAAACCTTATACCTCCCCCCAAAGCATGGCGGACATACTCAGGGGCACGTGGGGTCACGTGCCCCCACTCAGCTCCTAAGTTATTCTTCCTTTTGATACTCTTCAATGCAATAATCCTTCCATCCACCCAACTCTTTGTTTGTCTCTCTCCCCCATACAGACGCACAGATCGGCAGATTGAGAATTGCAAATTCAAATTGTAGGTTTTCATTTGATATTAGAAACTACAGATTGATTCAATACTTCTCATTTTGTGTCGCTCTAGCAATTCATCAACGTTTTTTTTTTGAAAATGCTAAGTAAGAATTACGTACATTATGATTCAACCATGTGTTATTTTTTCAGTAACTTCGTGTTCTTGAAAGAAAGAAAAAAAAGGGATAATTGTTTCAATAATGTTGTAGAACAAAAGAACCACCAAAACCCAAGTACTGGAACAAGTTCAGTGGCAAAAAAAGTATATGGTCATAATAAAATCAAAATAGATATATTTTTCAAACTCAGGCAATGCTTTGTCATTCTTGTGACTGTTCTCACAAATAGACTACAGAAAACATAGTAACCGCTAATCGTGGGGAACTCTGTTTGGTTGAGAGTTTTGAGAAGAATATTTTGAGAAATATTTTTGAGATAGTGTTTGGATGAGTTTTTGGAAAAAGTAATAATTAGAGAGAAGTGTAATAATTGGAGAGGGATAGAGAGAGAAATGAGAATTAATGATTGGAGAAAGGGGTATGAGTAGAGAGAAAAATGTGATTAATGATTTAAGGGATGAGAGATGGGGAAAAAATCTTTTTGGAATTTTTTTTTGGAAATGTGAAGTGAACACAGTGGATTCATCATTTGAATATGAGGAAGTTGTGTGTATGTATATATATATACACAGTGAGCTCTCGGTCCAAACTCCCTTAACTTCTTAAGTTATGGACCTCATTGATCCCGATCGAATTTCGATGATCCGAACCGTCCAATATGTTTAAAAGGTGTTTTTTAGGGCCCCCGCGAGAAATCATCAAAAAAAGAATACCGGGAAGGGCTTGATCTGAGCCGTTTTTCACAAAAACTATATATGTACAGTTTTGTGAAAACGGCTCGGATCAAGCCCTTCCCGGTATTTTTTTTTTTGATAATTTCATGCAGGGCCCTAAAAAATACCTTTTAAATACATTGGATGGTTCGGATCATCGAAATTCGATCGGGATCAATGAGGTCCGTAACTTAAGAAGTTAAGAGAGTTTGGACCGGAAGTTTACTCATATATATATATATATATATATATATATATATATGTATATATATATGTATGTATATATATATATGTATGTATGTATATATTGATTGAGAGAGAGATAGAGATAGAGATAGAGATAGAGAGAGGAACTTTCTTGTCCGGGATTTCCGGAGTCCGGGATCCACCTTCCCGATATTTTTTTTATGATCCGAACCGTCCAATGTGTTTAAAACGTGTTTTTAAGGGTCCCCGCGAGAAATCGTCAAAAAAAAAATACCGGAAAGGGCTTGACCCCGAGCAATTTTTCACAAAAATTGTACATATAGTTTTCGTGAAAAATTGTTCGGATCAAGCCCTTCCGGGTATTTTTTTAAATGATTTCTCACGGAAACCCTTAAAAACACATTTTAAACACATTGGACGATTTGGATCATACAAAAACAAGTTTTAAAACCTTCAAAAACCCCCAGTCCGGGATCCTCGACTGGAGAGTGGGTGCATATATATAAGGAAATAGGGAGAAAATTATGTAAATGATAAAAACTAAAAGGGAGACAAAATTTTGGTAAAGATAATATAGTTTGGTATTACATGAGAGCAATTTTGACTTAGGAGTATTACATGAGAGCAATTTTGACTTTAAATTCTTTTTTTACGTGACATCGTCAATTTCCGTTAGTTCTTTAACGGAATGCTAACAGAAAAAGGTCTAAGGGGGAATCTTGATATAGTCAGCAAAAGCAGGGGAGGTCATTGTTATTTCAGAAACCTTAGGGAAGTTATGTGTCTGTGTCAGAAACCTTAGGGAGGTTACTGATAATTACCCTTTGGACCGTTAATCCTCCCAACTGTAATCTCTCGTTTCTGATGATCTTGCAATTTTTATCCCTAATTCTCCCATTGACAGGTTTTATTATCTCTCCTTTTCATCAGGTTTCGTAATTTAACATTCGGTTTTTACTTTGATCCTTCCTCAACGCTTTCCTGACAATCGAGCATTGTGGTGTACGCCTAATTCTCAATTTGACACAGGTATTATTATATCTCTCTTTAATGCGCTCGAATGTTTCTCTTTGATTTGGTTATCATTCTGCGTTTGTATATGTACATTTACTCGAAAGTGTTGATCGAGAGAGGTGGAATGCAATGAATGCATGGAGCCAGCTTTTGGTACTGGAGGGAAATTGTAATGACTTTGGGAAAGGAAAATTTGTGGTACTGGGCTTCCAGAAGAATCTGGCACTTCAAGAGGCTTTTGGGCACCTCTTGGCATTAGTGTAGGATCCAATGTATTGTAAGGTGTTAGCGCGGAGAAATGTGAGAGAGGAGAGACAGAGGGGCTCTATTCCGGAGAATGGCAAATGAGGGCAGCCCCTGTGGCCGTGCACTTCGATTGTGTCTTTTGAGAGTAGGACAAATGTGAGAAAAAATAGAGTGTGGGGTGAATCGTTGAGGTAGGCTGAGGCCGAACCACGTAAAATTTGGTGTATTGTTTGTGCATGTTCTTGTTGTTTAGTTTTGGTTGCGCTTCCATTGTGGTGGGATTTGGTTTAATCCCAAGTAAACGTTTGATTAGATTTGATGGTGCATCCTTGTGACTGAATTGGGTTTTTATGTCTGTGGTGTTTCACGTTCAGAGTTCTCATAAACACCAGATGGATCTCGGTGCTATTCTGATTGCAGCTGGGATAAATTTAGTTATCTGTATCGGATTATTTTCTGTTTACTCGGGCTTGAGGGAACGACCAAGCTGTGAAAATGTTTACTTCAGAGGAAGGCCTCCTCACTTTCGCTCCTATCGTCGCTCCTTCGTGAGATTCATTCCACGATGGATGCAAGAGGCCTGGCAAGCCTCAGAAGAAGAAATATTAGCTGCTGGAGGCTTAGATGCGGTGGTTTTCCTCCGCCTAATTACATTCAGGTAATTTTATCTTATTGTACACTGCTATTTTGTTCCTTGCGCACAAATAAACTAAGACATTGGCTATTGCATATTTGCATGTATGGTATTCGAGTATTAGAAAACTTGGCTACTTTTTCTGTTCCAAAATGGTGCTGTTTTTTAACTTTTTCATTTTATTTGTCAATCACTACCAATTAAGAAAATTTTGTCATTCTAGCTGATTTGAAACAACTGTGGCCAGGCTTTGTTAGTTGTATGGTTCATATATATTTGCAAACGTTGCAGAAAATGTGCTTATCCTTTTTCGATCCATTTTTTCCTGCAATTTTGAACCCATAACTTGCACTTCGTTAATTTAATGGCTTTCGCTCACAATTCTGGGATGCAGGTATTTTGGAGTTGATGAGATTTTCAGATGAAGTGGGTATTATGTTTCCAATTTTTTGTGAAACCAATGAGTTGTCAGCCTGGTTGGGGGTATGGTTGGGAGATTGGGCATTATACCTCTTTAGATTAATGGCTATAATTTTACCTTACAGATTTTCTTGGAACCTTTACTTGATGTGTTATTGTACTTATTCTTCTTCAAAATGAACTTTAAAGTAGAACTTGAGTCTTTGGAACACGAGCTATTAAGACATGAAGAATGCAGCATGTTCTAAGATTGGAGGCTAACTACCAAATTGTCGTAAAATTTATTTGGTAATAACTTTTGATTGCCCTATTTTGTTGTAGTAGTTCTCAACATTTTTTTTATACATGTCCAAAAAAAGAAAAAAAGAAAAGTTCTCAGTCTTTCTAATTCCTCATGTTTATTCTTAGCTATAAAGCATGCAGTATTTTTAAGTGTATTATTTTGAGATACAAGATCTTACTTATTTGATGAATCAGTTCACACATTCAATTTGTAAATTTTCTTTGTGTTTTTTCAACAGTATACAAATCTTCTCCATTGCTGCCATATTTTGTCTCCCTCTGATTCCGTTCAATTATTCTGGCAAAGAGATGCTGCGTCAACATATCCCTTCGCTGCCCTTGGATGTGTTCACAATTGGGAATGTCAGGGAAGGGTCCAAATGGTATGAGTTATGTACTTATGTCAGTATGCCTACTTCAAACAATTTATTCCACAAGTTTCTTTTTTTGATCGTTGTCATATGTGTTAAGTCGTTTATTTACTTCACCTTGGGTCGCAAGTACCGGGGAGTGTTAGAGCTTGTCCCACATTAGTTAATTATAATTTCCAAAGCTAGTATATGAGCTTAGGTGGCCTCTCAACTTATTGTCAATTTGTTTTGAGTTGGATGCTTTAACAATAATGGTATGTCAAACTTTGAAATCTTTGATAATTACATTTTTAGCAAGGGTCCAACAAGTTTATTACATAGTTATTGCTTAGTCATAGACACTGAAGCTGCGTCATACCCTTTGCAGGAAGTGTGTCGACATGTGTCCGAATTAAGATTTTTTTGCCTAGTTACGGACACTGAAAAAATAGTATACAGCTCGTGTCCAAGGACCCACCTTCTTTTAAGTGTCCTTGCTTCTTAGATATCTACAAATAGGAATCCCAGGTTTCTTGCTTAGTGTTTTCACCATTTGAGCCTTTTCCATCTCTGCTAGAAGTTCTTCAATGATCATTTCCTTTTTATCTTTTCGGAAAATGTGGGAGAAGAGATATGATACTTGAACAAAGCTATATCTCCTAAAGCCATTTTATTTCACTTTATTTTGGTGCTAGTCCAGGGGAATATACAAAATTTTATCTTTTTAGGTGTATAATAATCTATATGGTTCCCAATCAGTTGTTCTTTTTCCTTTAGTAACTTAGACAATGTTTGTTTTTCAGGCTTTGGTTACATTGCCTTGCGCTGTATATCATATCCAGCTCTGCTTGTGTTCTTCTTTTTCTTGTAAGGATACAACCCTTTGGATTATCTTTTATGTTTTCCCTCCTATTTTATCAGCTAGATTTCCACTGTAAGATGTTGTTTTCTTGTTTCTGCACATTAAGGATTATTCTGGTTTGATTCTTTAGGAGAACAAAAACATCACTAAGATGCGGTTGGAGCATATTGCTGGATCTTCTCTGAACCCAAGATACTTTACAATTCTTGTTCGTGCTATCCCATCATCTCGAGAAGAATCACACAGTGATTCACTAAGAAATTTCTTCACTAAGTATCACGCTCCTGGATACCTGTCACACCAAATGGTTTATCGTCCTGGTACAGTTAAAAAATTTATGGTGAGAATCTTCCTTTCAGATTCTACCGATGGATTGTTCTGTTAGCAGTTAAAGTGGCTTTTTTAATACAAAGGTTATACAGATAACTACTTTATTGGGTGCAATGTAATCTTTTTGCTTCTCACCGTTACACTGTCTCTTTAATAAAATACTACAAAACTTCTTGATAGCAAGGAAGAGCACTGTATAGAGGGCTTCCCTAAGATGTTGTGCACCCCAATCCTCTTCATGGTATTTGTTTTTGATTTTCTGTGTTATGTTGCATGTGTTGTACCCCTCTTCGGATGGTGAGAAAATTGGATCTGCCCATGTGATGGGAGCTTTATCTAATTTATTTGGTACATGAAACCAAATTTATTAAGAAGTTATTCGTGCCTTAGGAGTGTTGGTTAGGCAGATTAATTAGAAGCCAGTTGGTTGAGGAATCTTGGCTGGAAAAGGAACATTGCCAAAAGAGTGTTGGCAAGTTTAGGCGTCCCTGTACAAGAAAACAAGACTTAATGGCAAAATGAAATACTACTATACTCGGGCACAACGCGATGGACGTTACAAATATACCAAGGGGGTATATGGGTTTATGTGACAAAGGTGAGAGTGTGGTGAGTCAAGAGCTGATGATGTACAGAGTGAGAGGAAAAATATTAGGGCACCGGAGGTAAGTGAGGGCTCAACTCCCTTGAGTGAGTGGGGCTCTTATAGGGGTGTTCATTTACATAATTTCTCCATCACATTGAAATATTTTATCGTAATGAAAATCTCTCTCCCGCTGATGTATGCAATTGGGGCTAAATATCATAAACTTGGTGGTTCTTTTTATCGTGTGCCTTTTTTTTTTTTTTTTTTGAGTGCTATTGACTTGGGTGGGATTGCGGTGATAATTCCCAACAATTAAATATGGGAAGATTACATGTGATATATGTAATCTTTCTCCTCATTTCTCACCTCTCACAAGTGATAGCATGCTCATGAAACTAAATGTACTTGAATTGAACCAATACCTCGGGAAATAGAGGAGTTTCCTGGTTAGAATTCTACGCATTGGCTTGTTAATCACTTAAGCAGTTTTAGAGTCTATGCTAGTCTTAGCTATTTAATAAGATCTTCCCATATTTAATGCATAACTATTGATTCTGGATCTTTTGCATTTCACCACACCTATTTTTTCCTTTTGTCCATCTGCAGATTTATCTTTTTCTATTTGTATCAAAGCTAATTTTACAGCCATAAAATTTTCAAGGTTGTGGGGTTTAGACCTTTGGGTTGGGTGATAATATGTATGGAAGTAGCATTAATATGGTGCAGATTACTAGCATAGGTGACGGAAATGATTGTAATCCCTTGACAAAACTAAAATTGGTTTGTATCTCGGGTGGTCAAAGTATGGTAGTCCTATATATGAAATATTTTCCCTCTGGGAAGTTCCCGGCTTTCGTACCACAATTCCACTCCATAGTCCTTTTGTTTGTGAACATTTAGCTGCGTTCTCCAACAAATAGGAATCTGTGCTTTGTTATTGGTCATGGTGTTTATACTGATCTGATTGCAGAATGATGCATCAAAGATGATCAAATGTACTTCAACTGAGCAGTTTGGAACAGATTCTAAGAACTGCTATCTTTGTGTTGGAAATGCATATTCCTTCGAGGTCCTTTCCAGTGAACCGGAAAGTGCCAGGAGTCGAAATGACGTTGCCGATCCAAATTTAAGAGATCAGGTAATACAATTTCACATGTATTTAGTGAAACTGCAGAAAAAAGATTTAAAAAAAAGAGATAAGGTAAGGTAATAGAATAGAATGGTATGGTATGTCAAACCAGGGGCGGCTGAAGGATGTTGGCGTAAAAAACACTATATAAAATAGATATATTTGTTTTGGAGCAAAAATTATCAGGCCTAAAATATCATTTTTATTGAGCTATCTGATCTTCTTAAATACAAATTGAAGAGAATTTTTCATTTACTCTGGACTTGTACGAAAAGAATAATCAATGAATGATAAGGTAACAGAAATGAATGATATGGTATGTCCACCAGGGGCGGATACAAGACTTTAGCTCAGCAGTGATATGTACTCCCTCTATCCCAATTTCGTAGTTCTTTTTGGGAGTTTGTCACTTTTCAATTGCTTATATCTTGTAGTTTATATTGTTTTATGTGGTTTTGAAAACATTGTCTAATAGAACTAATTGAGATCTATCTAACTAGATCCATATTGCACATAAAATATTACCATTTAAAAGTATAGCTAATTTTTTATCCCGTTAGAATAGAACGAGGGACCATCAAAGTTGGACGGAGGGAGTATGAAAAAAGTTTTGTATGCAAAACACTATATAAATAGATATTAATTGATTGCAAACTCATCAGGCCTAGTATATTTATTCTATTAAGCTATATGATCTTCTTACTTATGTATTTAAGTGAGTTTTCATTTACTCTGGACTTGTATGAATGATTTAGGGCATACAATATTAGTAATTGTATGAAAGAAAAAATAGAAATTTGTATGAAAAAATAAAAAAATAAAAAAAATAAAAAGAAAATTGTGGTGAATTTTTGGAACGCACTGGGATTGATTGAACCCTCTGAAAAGCCACAATGCTTAGCGTACAGTTTTCTTTTCTTCTGCATGTTTGTAAAGCGTATTGTTTGTCATGAGTGGTCAGTCAGAATGCATAGCGTGCTACTTGATGATTTGGCTAATTACTCAGAGGTCTTTCGTAGTGCTATTCTGTAGTTTAATCAACTTCATACACTGTCTTGAGGTCTCAGTTCTTTTCATTCTGTTAGAGGTGGAGGCAGACGATGTGTATAGTTAGACAAGAACAAAGCGGCAACAGGTTTATGTCAGTCACATGTTAAATAATCAGGGGGTAAAAATATGGTATTTGTTTAATATGTAAAAGTTTGAAATGTGGTTTTAATGTATCTAGAAGAACATCATGTTAAGAAATTCATCGAAGGCTTGTCTTAACAGACTAGAAGTACTTGTTCTACACTGAGTCCATGTGTATATGGTATCTGTGGCTTTTGTGTTAGGTACAGATTTTGTTAGTTTCTATGTTTTAGCACCTTGTTTCCAAGCAGTTATGGGTTCAAGAGTAGTTCAATGGGTATTTGTCTGTACTTTGTACTATTGCTTAAGACCTTGTTTTTCTTTGATCTCATTATTGTTCTTAGTTATTCTTGGGTTGGAATACTTTGGGAATTTTGAACTTCTTTAGTGTTTATGATGCAGTTGGATTTGTACCCTTCTCGAGCATTAACTTGTGTTTCACAAGTAATTTGCAGCCGAAACTGCTAGTTTTTTGTTGAATATTTTCAAGCGTTAATGGAAAAAAATTCAATGTAGTTAAATTCATCGTGCAGGAGTGTGCAGCTGCTTTGGTTTTCTTCAAGACTCGCAGTGCAGCTTTGGTTGCTTCACAGGTTCTTCAATCAGAAGATCTGAGGTCCTGGGTCACAGACTTAGCTCCAGAACCACATGATGTCTATTGGAAAAACCTTAGTATTCCATATCAACAACTGTGGCGTCGTAGGACAGCAATCCTTTTTGCCTCTTCTCTTTTCGTGATATTGTTTATGGTTCTTGTTGCTTTCGTGCAAGGTTTCGTTCACCCAGAGGAACTGGAGAAAGTATTCCCATTTCTGAGAGATGTTTTAAAGAAGTACGGTACTCTCCTAGCTTTGTAAAGCCTTTTTCACACTTGCCTCAAGCAAGTTGGCAATTTATCATGTTCTTGTGTGCAGGAAGTTTATGGACAGTCTGATAACAGGGTACCTTCCCAGTGTGGTACTGATGTTGTTTCTGTATGCTGTTCCCCCAACAATGGTGCTGTTTTCAACCATTGAGGGGCCCATCTCTCGCATTGGCAGGAAAAAGAATGCATGCAGCAAATTCTTATATTTTTTAATCTGGAATGTCTTCTTTGTTTCCGTCTCATCAGCAGATATTATGCAGCGATTGAGCATGGATTCTAGTCCCAAAGATATTGCTGCAGAACTTGCCACAACAGTACCGAGACAGGTACTTCTTGTCTTGCGTTCTTATTGCATACCAATAGGTTCTTATGACCTTGGCTTATTTGCGTATGCAACAAATTGTTTCTTCACTGAACCCCATTGGTAGTACAAGTACCTAAGTAGCACGTTCTGGACAATTGGACATGGGGCTGATATAACACCGACACACGGATATGGACATGGTGATGACACGTTGACTTGATATATTCTTTTGTAGATGAAAATATAATTTGTCAAATTGAGATTAACATACCCGAATGATAGTAACATGGTGTAGATATAAATTAACAGTCACTTAATTTTAAGTGTGAATCTGTCTTGTACAAATTGCAATACGACCACCTAATGTATTCCTATCGTTTCCCTTACTTATCCTGTTGGTGTCCGACGCGTGTCCAATACTGATACACGATATATATGGGGCCAATCACTGTCTCATGCTTCTTTGTGGGATACTATTAACCCATGGTCACTCATTAAGGTTCTCCATAATAGGTTATTAGTGGATTATGCATTTCTATTGTATTGAAGAGTCATTTTTTAACCTTGATTATTGGGATCCGATTCTTTGCAGGCAACCTTCTTTATGAATTACGTTTTGACATCAGGATGGATGAGTTTGGCCTTTGAAATCCTGCAACCGTGCGCTCTTGTCTGCAACTTTTTCTGTAAATACATTCTCAGAAAAAAGGAGGAACCATCAAATGGCACTTTATCTTTCCCGTACCATACGGAAATTCCAAAAGTTCTCCTATTTGGATTCCTTGGCTTCACCTATTCTCCGATGGCGCCCTTAATATTGCCCATCTTGCTGGTGTACTTTTTACTTGCAAGTCTCATATACCGTAATCAGGTGAATAAACTTTATTCTTCATTCTTTATAAACTTCATTAGAGGTTGAATTTTTTGTATGGTTCATAGTCTTATGTTTGCTTCTGCTTTAATTTTATATTCGTTTAATTATTTTTGTTATTCTGAAATATTATCTGACTTCGAATATTTATCTGTTTTGTTCTCCTTTTTAAATTGTATCAGCTGCATGATTCATGTATTACAAATTAGTCAGCAATGCAGCTCCTTAGGTTTGATGTTTTTGGCCCCTTAAATTTTTAGGCCTGTGACAACAGAGGTTGTGTCCCTATGGTATTCGGAAGTGAGTTCTTCTTATGCTCTGTTATGAGTACGAAACGAACTTTACCTTTATGTGAAGTAAGATTCTTCTGGAGGAGGTATGTCGCTCTAGTTGTGTGCATAGAGTATAATTAAGAATCGCCGTACTGGGTCCGGCAGCCAAGTTTATTGGCATTTCCATATGCCTGGATATTTTTTTTTTGGATTTCGGACAGCAGATAGTAGAGATTTTAGAGGGAAAAAATAGAATGCTCTATAAACTAAAAGCTTTGATTTCTCTTAGAGCTTGGAACATGAATATTTTACGTGTTCATCTTGAATAATGCTGTGTAATGAACAACAATAACAACACCGTTATAATTCCCTATCTCTAGGATATCGGTGCAAAGGACCGAAGACAGATATAACCTTTGAGAAATTATGTACAAAGTGGCACCTCTGAGAAAGCTCTACCTCTGATATGCTTTGTGATATGACGATTACAAATAGTGATATAATCTTCTTGAATATGCGTTTCAGATTCTGAATGTATATGCCATGAAGTATCAAAGTGGGGGCCAGTTTTGGCCTGTCATGCATAACACCATAATCTTTTCGTTGGTTCTGACACAAGTACTAGTTATTGGCGTCTTCGGACTGAAACGAACACCAGTTGCAGCAGCCTCGGTCGTTCCACTGATTTGTTTTACTCTCGTCTTCAATAAGTATTGCAGGCAGAAGTTTCATAGAGTATTCCAGGACAGTCCTGCACAGGTATCTAGCCCCAAAAAAGAAAAAAAAAAATCGTCTTTCAATTCTGCCAGTTTGGTTTCCTTTGCTTATTTTTATACATGTTTTAGTCTTACTGGGATTTATTTATTTATTTATAATTTTTGATGTACTTTTTTCACTTACACTCTTCAAAGAAGGGAAAGTATGAGAATATGGACCTCGTGTGAACAAAACAAACAATTAACAATGAAAGAAGAAAAATAGTCGATCGCTACATTTTGTTTATTGTTTCTTTTTTTGAATTTTAATGGACATGTACTTATCTGCCCAGATAAAGGAGAAATTATTTTTTTACTAAATTATGATATATGCTCACGGAAGACGAAGAGATTCTAAGAATATAAGGAAATAAGGCAAATAAGGTGAACTAAACATGTCTTTGTTCTCTGTTTGATGTGTCTGTTTATAGGGTCCTCTCTCTGACATGGATAAGAGGGATGAAGAATGTGGGAATTTGGAGTTGATTCATAACCAATTACCGTCGGTTTATTGCCAGTTTGGATCAACATCGAATCACTTGCAGTTATCTGCACCCCTAAACCCAGGTTTGGTTCACCCAACAATCATAAAGGCACTCACTATTTTGCATCAAAACATGTAACCTAACAAGTACCTTTCATTTTTCAGGGCACTCGGCCGTTCCTTAGGGATGGCAGGCCCCGCCGACCCGATATCGGATCCGAATAACTGCCATAGGTAAAAGGGTGAAATCACTCCCGCTCACAACCGCCACATGCCATTCATCTCCAATCTTCTTGTTTACACGAAAGAATTGCTGAATACTCCCACTTACCTCTTCTTTGTTCACAACCACCCAATCAGGTCTATGATCATTCTTGTCCATTGTAAATTGATTCTACACTGTGTATATAATAAATATGGATATATACACGCACATATAAAAGCATTTGTTTAATCTGATCTCCTTTCCACTCGTGAAAACTGAAGTATTCATTTTATTCTGTGTCCATGATGGGGTGTGAATTGGGAATTGAAATTGGCATCCTCTTGTTTTCCTCTGTTCATAAAATGCAAGAGTAACTTTACCTAATAGAAAAAAAAAAAAAAAAAGGGAGTGAAGGGGAAGGAGAAAAAAGGGGTTGGGGGATTGGCTATAGATAAGGAAAATTTTGAGTACTTCAGCCTGCTATATGATGGTTCTCTGCAGAAGTAAAACAAACTGAGCTTAGGAAAAGTTTGTCAATCTACAAGTTTCAAAACTTAATTAGCAAAGGTTACACCTATACAATAGGCTTCTAATTGCCAGAAGGCTTCACAATAGGCTTCTAATTGCCAAAAGAACTCACCACCTTTGAGAACAATGAGAAGAGTCCGGCTTTGGGGCATCCATGCCCCAATTTGTTCGTGACCATTGGAATGCCCACATTAATCTCAAAGATTCATTTTGTTATGAGTGATTTGATTTGAACCCACTCAATTCCTCTCTACCCCATGTCCTCTCGATGCCCCATTATAAATAAATACAATTTACTTTTGACACCAAAGATATTCCAACAATGAACCTTTCATACGATTAGACTTAACCTATAAACTTAAAAATTTCCCTACAGGCCTATGTGATTATCTTTTATCTTTGAAAAACGTCAACAAAATCATGCACTTCTAATTCTTCAAAACCTTTCATGAAATTACTAATCTACTTTTTTAAGATGATTGGTTTTGATTTGGCATTGTTAGTACTTATCTTACGTGGCTAGTTCTTTTCTTTGAATCGGTTTTGTTTTTGCTAGGTACCCGCTCGTTGCTCCTATCCTTTCCATCGAATTAAAGTAACGTAGGATATAGCTCTATGCCAATGTGAGACACCATAGTTGTCCTTTTGCTGCGAACTTTTTCTCCTTTTTTTTTTTAATAATTTAATTGACATTGTGCGGAATGACGTTGTAGGTCCTAGAAGATAATCTTTTTTGTAAAAAAAAAATTATTTTATCGGGTCCCACAAGATAGAGATCCCAAGCTTAAGGGGAATCGAAAAAATAAGGGTCCTAGAAAGAGAACCCAGCTACCTTCTTTCTATGTTCAGATGTTCCGGCAGCGTTTTGCGATAGCATGCGTACGTACTCTTCTTCTGTTATACGAATCTACGAGAGAATTCTCAGTAGATGGGATTGACTTGCAGGTGGTAAGCTAATGTTTCGCCTCTGTTCCTTTCTGTAGATGAACCATTCTGCCATACCAGGCAACACTAGTCCGAACAATTGAATCATGTCCTTCTCTGTATTTCCAAACATAAGGCCAACGTTTTGCCCTGTATCTCCGACAAAAGTTTGTCTCTATACTACCATACGCATACATTCTCTCTTTTCCATTACTTGGAGCAAAATATCTTGCGTCTACTCAGTTATATATGTAAATCCAAACACAGACCGAAGTGATAAAATAAGATAATCTTTCATCAACAATTTTATACCACCATTGCCAATTATTTAACCCATTGTCATTTGTCACGCGACGAGTTCTTTGAATTGTCATTTGTCACGCGACGAGTTCTTTGAATTGTCATTTGTCACGCGACGAGTTCTTTGAATTGTTGATTAAGGGTATTTGGTTTCTTTGCGCATAAGGGTGACGGTACCATGTCCAGCTGCTTGCCACAGGAACAAATTTAATGTCTAATCAACACTGGAACAAATTTAATGTGTTTGGTGATGAAGTACCAAACAAATGGTCTTTGTTTGGAATCACTCAGCTAAAATATGTAAGATCTTAGCTTGTACACGATGAACCAGAACCGAGCTCAAACAAACTTTAATTACCCCTTTACTTTATTGTGCAAGTTTTGTCTGGGCCCCTTAATCAATGAAACATTAAAGAATTAGAGGCCAGTCCTACTTTTTAGGTTCGTTTACATCCCAACCCTAAATATTGTTTTCAAACCTATACGACGCGACAGACTCCTATACTTCTTTAAAGTTTTTTCTAGTTTTTGCTTGTTTACAATATAAACTTTAAAATGTCATAAATTTTAGTTCATGTTCGTTTTTCGTAAAATTTATATTTTTGGAATCTACTCAACAAGATCTATGAAATGAGATACATATTCACTATGAAATTATGTATAGATAATTATAGCCATTTTACGATAGCCTAGTTGTTAAACTCCATGCCGATTTGGAGATTATGATGCATTTTGACTTTGCGACTAATTGTGGGGACTTTGACCTTCTCTTTGAATATTTTGTCGAGTCACTAGAGAATTATAATGATGTGCATGGGTCAATCGATGCTCGGAATGATAATGTTGGACATGGGTCACTCGATGCCCGAAAGGATATTGAATTACATAGGGTCACTTGATGCTTGAATTGACAACGTGACAAATTGGATGTGTTTGACACGAACAAAAATTGGATACTTATCAGGTACGATGAGTTAAAACAAAAGATTCCTTGGTACTTAGGAAAGTGTATCTTACCTTGATAATTCTAGTAAGTCTTGAACATTGCCTTGAGATTTCCATTTCCACCTTCATCTTGCTCATTCATTTCACTTGTATTTAGTATTGGTAGTACGCGGGTATGCTTTGTACACATGGATATATGAAATATGTTGGATATTTTAGAAATGCTTAGTCATGTGACGGATATTCTTATTTAAACATGTGTTGGATACTTGATTTTTGACTAGTGTGAGTTGAAGGATGTACTTGATGAATCTGAAGAGAATGCTAGAATGTTTTCGAATTAATGGATGTAATGGAATAGTGGTTAGTAGGAAGGAAACAGATATTTTTTAGCTTTTGCTAATGTGAAATTGTGATATTGTAGAAATGGTCTTTATGAGGGTTGATGGTTACGAATGACTAGACCACTAGTTTAAATGAGTAAAGTCTCTTTCGCTTGAAGAAGGGACCTTTAAAGTAACAGATGAAGGAATTGAATATCTGTTCCTCATGGTTTCCAAACCATTCTTCTTCATAATAGAAGCCCATTTTTAGTCACAAAAGTGGGAAAAACCTGACTCCTAATTGGGCAAGTTCGCTGTGAAGATACGGTACTAGAAGAGGGTCGTGTGGGAGAGTCTATAAATTAGTCTCCTTGGGGTCTTCGAGGATTTGGAACGACGAAAACCTTACTCCTAATCCTTCATGGCCCAAAACCCTAATCCTTGGGGTCTTCGAGGATTTGGAACGACGAAAACCTTACTCCTAATCCTTCATGGCCCAAAACCCTAATCCTTTTTGAGCTAAGGGTTCGATTCTTTGTAACCTTCATGGCCATCTCTGTTACGATCACACAAATTAAACTTAGCAGGGCTATAAAATAGGCGTTAGGAAAGAGAACCTTGAAAAGGGGGTTGTTGCAGGTTTCTACAACAAACAACCTAAGCCTAGACTACCAAAATTCCTCCAGATACTGTTGTTTCGGACTCATGAATAGAAAGCATAAATGGGGGAAAACGTACCCGAATTGAACGTCAAATGGAGCAAACTCAAAAAACCCTAGGTGGTAGCAATTAAATGGGGGAAAACGTACTCGAATTCAACGGCAAATGGAGCATGACTGTAGCAATTAAATCCAAGTTGTTGAAAGATTATTAATCTCCAGATGGTAGACACCTATCATCTACGAAGGTGTTAAAACAATACGGATGAAATTAATGCGAGCTTATCGTCAATTTAGTACTCAAACGATTATTTCCTCTCATATATTCTACTTGGAAATAGGAGAGTAGCTGATGAGGCCAAATTAGGCTCCTAAGTAGGAACATGAGCAACCTTGATTAAATGGGGCTCAAGTACAATTATTTTGCCAAGCCTTCACGCAGATCAACATCAATGGTCATCTATTCTGGTCTAGTCACACCAAAATCCTACTCAGCTTCGCACTGACAATATTCTTGCTCTGGTCAGATGCTCTGTGCAGACATGCAGAGCAGATTAGGCATCCTCTGATCAGAAGGATAAGGTTATTATATTGGACTCCCATGAAATCCAAAGAAGATATCTTCAGAACGCTCGTAATGGGAATTCAAATTGTAAGTAATCCGTTGCATCTTAAAGGGATTAGCGCCATGCTATCAAACATACAAATTCAAATAAACCCCCAATGAACGGGAAGCTCCTCTGGGATAAACCCTCTCACTAATTCCAGTTGGTTACTCCAGATATTCAAAATACACCTTATCAAGTGCCTATAAATATCACACCTTCTAAAAGTAGAAGACACAAACAAATTGTAACACTCGTAAATTCAAATATACTTCTACTTAAACTAACTTAGGCATCAAAGTGGTGTTAATCGGAAACACTCCGGACTAACTTAGGCATCAGAGGGGTGTTAGTCAGAAACACTCCGATCCATTCATCTTGTTTTGCCATTAGCTGACTTGGAAGGCCAGAAAACAACTATTAGGGAGCTACTCTAAAGAGACTAGAAAGGCCATTTTGGTAATTTGGGGGAGAAGCTAATTTTGGGTTGGGACCAATGTCGAGACGGGCCCTATCACTCCAAGGTATGCATGACATAATCTGAAAATGCACACAAAATACAGCATAAATAATACCATAGATATAATATAAAAGGCTGTCGGAATCCTAACCGGGAACTCAGACAGCATAACATGGAGCCCGAAGGCTAATTTAAGAAGTATCCGAGTATTATGGTGATAATCTATGATATTATCATGTTGGGAGAAAATATTTTGTTTTTTGTTGCAACCGAACCCTCATCGGGTTGCCTATGTATCTCCTGCATATAAGGGGAATCAGGTCACTCAGTAGTTCGGACCTTGGTCTGGTTTATAAAGATATCTAGTTTCACTAAATTAGTCATGATGACTTCATTTTGGGGTTTGTACGAACTTAGTCAAGTGAAAATAAGTGATCTCAGAAAGTACCGGAAAAGACCCAGTAGAGAGGCAACAGTATAAAGAGACCTCTACCAAGCCTTGCTTCAGCGTGCACACTATTTTGTCAGTCTTTTTGATATTCTTCGCCTCAAACCTCGATGAGATTCACGCAATATACTATGACAGTGTACGTCTGTATTATTGTGAATTTTATTGACTCACATACTAATTGAATATAAATAAGCATGCCGTTATTGGTATTATTCACTTGCAGACTCCTAGCTCGAACCCCGGGTACAGAATTAGATAGAGTTCCACTGGATATCAGATAAAATCGTCCAGACAAGTAGGCTGTAGCCTCTGGCAGAAAGTGGTTAATTTTGAGTCGGTACTCGGGCAGAGTAACGATAGGACTGGATGATTTTGAGTCGGTACTCGGATAGAGTAACGACTGGGTTTATGATATGGATTTCTTTTGGAAGAAATCTAACAGTGCTTCCGTGTAGCCTGACCACCGGTATTTCTTCTCGGAGAAATCCGGGAGAGCTTTCGCATAGTATCTATATCCTGAGATTCCACCTAGGGAATCCGGCAGAGCCTCCGTGTAGTTCTAACTACCGAGGTTTTGTCTCTGAGAAACCCGGCAAAGCTACCGCATAGGCTAGTGATTTTTAAGTCTGGAATCACACTACAGGAAAAAATAGGCCAGGAGAAACTAGAACTCAGAAGTGTGTATGAGGTATGTGTTGTTGTTGTGTGTGTGTTGGGGGGTGGGTTTGCTATGTATAGAAAAAAGAGCAACCCCACGTGGTAGGCTGCCATGGGTTAGTGGGTGCGATGTAGTCCGTTCTCGCATGGGGTTCTTTGATCTAGGAAGGTCTAGGAAGGTATCTCCAGGGTTTTGAAGTTCTTTGGATGTAGTGACAGCTTCCATTTCTCAAAATTCCACTCGAAAGATAGAGAAACGCGATCATCCTATTCTAGGTTGAATTGGAGCGTTATAAGTGATCGATGACCGAACAAAGTCCGATTGACCTAAAATTTTACAAGGAACTTCAGTATGGTAAAAATAGAATTAGATCTCAAAAATTGGCTCTCGATGTCCATGTCATGGAATCGGTCATCTCGGGAAGCATAGTGTCACCGAAAATGGCAAATGGGCTCCAAATTGCCCAAAACTTGACGTGAGACTTAATTTCATCACATGAAGTAAATATGCAAATTCGTAAGATTTGAAATTGTACAAACATAACCTGGGTCTTCTGGCCCTATTTGCCTGTTTTTACCGGATAAAGGTAAAAAGTGGGGTGATAGTTCCACGGTCAAACATCCTCCGATTCTGATGTGGGCTGAACCGATCACACATTTATGTTAAAATGAGTACATTCAATGTTATTGATGCTCGACTCGATGTTTTGAAAATATAGCTAGCCGATTATTCCAGAAACAAGCATTTGGGAGCTGATTTTTGTCAAAAAAAAATGGAGGGAAAGGCATGGTCCTTCCTGAAACGGCATACTTTTCATCCAAGCTATTCACATGCAGATGTTAGATATTATTTGATATTTCAAAATTGATATCTTCTTACCATGGCGTTAGTACTCCGTACACTGCCGATTAACGTTTACCGGAAATCGCATGTTCTACACGGTAAGGCTGTTTCTAATTTTTGATGATCCGAGGTCTCTCTCCTGTGAGCATCGGCGTCATCAATTTATTTTGGTAAATAGGGATAGGACAAAATCTGGTGTCAACAACCTCTTTAAAAAATATAGCATTAGGTGACGATAAAGCTTCTTGTAAAGAAATGGGAGTATCATTTATATTAAAATATGATAGTTAGGGCCAATTTTTTTTTCAACTCTAGCTCTTTTACTCCTTTTAAGTTCAACTTCAGTATTCATTTAACTTGGAACAAGAAGAATAGAAGAAACTTGGTTGAGACAAATCACTTTTAGGAAATTCTTGACCCCCACTATTTCTTGATTTAAAAATATATTTTTCTTCATAAAAATAGCATCATCTGATTCAAAAATGATATTTATTTTAATATCCAAAAATCTATAGGTTGTACTATTTACCTCATATTCTGGAAAAGCATAGTTGGTAGCTTTTACATCCAATTTTGGTCTTTTAGAATCTATAAGCCTTACAAAAACTAGACAGCCCAAACTTTTAAATGTCCCACATTTGGTTTACCTTCCATACCCCTAAAGGTATAATTTTTTTTTTTTGGGTACTCTAATTAACACATAAGAGTACCAACAACAAAAAAAAAAAGATAGGTGTAGCAGAAATGAGAATGTTGAGGTGGATGTGTGGTAAGACTAGACGAGATAGGATTAGAAATGAAACAGCTCGCGAGTTGGTGGGTGTAGGCTAAGGTGGTTTGGGCATGTCTATCGTAGACCAGCGGATGCAGTAGTTAACAGAGTGGATAGGATAGCTTTGGGTAGAAATGCACAAGGGAGGGGAAGACCCAAATTGACATTAGATGCGGTAGTATGCAAAGATTTGAGTACACTAGGTTTAAGCGATGAAGCAGCACTTGACAGAGCTCAATGGAGAAAAAGGATTCATGTAGCGGACCCCAATTGATTGGGACATAAGGCTCGGTTTGGTTTGGTTTGGTTTGGTTTGGTTACTCTAATTAACACATAACAAGCAGTCAAAATTGCCACGCCCCAAAGATTTGAGGGGGCTATGGAATCGATAAGCATGGCATTAGTTAGATCAATCCATGTTCTATTTTTTCTCTTTCAGCAACACCATTTGATTGAGGAGAATATGGTGGGGTAATTTCATGGATAATTCTCAATGACTGCACAAATGAGCCAAAGCCATGGGGGTGTTGTTTACTACCTTATATGCACCTCTGATGGTGGTGTAATCTCATGGATAATTCTTAGTGATTGAAAAAATGAGTCAAAGCCATGGGGGTGCTGTTCACTGACTTAGATGCTTCTCTGTTCTCCGTCTAGTGGTGCCTGCTTTGCGCTGGTTTCTTTGCTGGGAGTGACCAGTTTTTCCTAACGGCTAGGTTGGCGGTGGCTACTGATGGTAGATGGTGGCGTGTTGCAGCAAAGATTTTTGGTCGGCAAAGGTGGGAGTGTAGTGATGACTGATGATGCTTAGGGTTTCCTTTTTTTGGGTTGGGTCTCACATTTTGGGCTTCATTGTAATATTAGGTCTTGAGCCACTGGGTGTACGGGCTTTGTTATTTGATTTAAGTATGGCCCATTCGGGCTTAGACCTATTCTTGCCAACAGGGTTTGAGATGTGCTCCTCATTTTCTTTTAATCTTTGTATTTTTCAGGGATTAATAAGGATTTTTGTTTTAAAATACGTGCTCTTGGCCTCTATCACTTCTAATTCTTTTTATCTTTTTACTGAATTGATTTTCAACCTCTTTAAAGAATTCTTTAAATTTCTCAAAAGCATCACTTTATGTTTTAGCAAATATACGTCAGTATATTTTGAAAAGTCATCAATAAAAGTGATAAAATATCTACTACCTCCACGGGTTAAAATTCCTTTGAATTCATGTAAATCTGTATGAATTATATATGTAGAAAGCAAGTTTTTTACTTTTCCATCTAAGGATACATATTCCAAAGCCATAGCAATCCCTATTTATAACCTCTAGGTAGACTATGTCAATTCAAATTAGTAAGAGCTAATAACGTAAATAATAACTCTTGGCGTTAATTCTTATGCTAAAAAATCAAATGCTAACCGGTTTAACTGTAATTAATATACTTCTTTAAATATTCAATTGTTACAACAAGGAGTCATAGGCATCTGAGGTAGATCATAAAAATCTTCATGGGTTGCGAAAACAATCACTTTCGCCTAGCTTAATCCCCAAGCCGGCTATATAAATAAGCATGTGAAGGGAAGAGAAGCACCATTTTGAACACCACAATATTACATCCAGTTCTATTCGAGTTTAACAATGAGCTCCCTTTTCTTTCTCTTACTTATTATAACATCTATCATTGTTTCGAATACCGAAAAACCCAAGGATGCAGAGGTGCATCTAATTAGTCATCTTCCTAATAATCATGGTCCATTGCAAGCTCGTTGTCAATCTAGAGATGATGATCTTGGAATGCATTATATCAATAAAAATCATGACTTCTATTGGCGATTTAATATCCATCGCTTTGGATTCTTCGGAGGTACTTTATTCTTCTGTCACTTCTATTGGGGATCCCTTGATAGTGTTTTTGATGTATTTAGTAATGATGTTAAAAAATCGTGTCGTCAAGAGGAGAATTATTTCAAGTACAAATGTTATTGGGTAGTAAAACCTAATGGTTTCTATCTAAATAATAATAACGAAAGCCTGGGTAAAAGAATACATGACTGGGGTGAACAATGAACACCCTTACTATTTTTACTATCGCAATCCCCTTTGGCGCAAGCATCATTTTGTGGGGCCACCTAAATAATAATAACGAAAACCTTCGGTTGCTTTTGCATACGTTAATTTTACTGCTGCATTTGTTGTACTCATCTATTCCCCGAAACTAAAATCACTTTATTTTTACGTCTTTTGTTGGAAAAAGAAATCTTGTTATCTTGTGGAAACGTATGCTAACTTTTTGACATCATTGATGGCTGAGATTAAGTTTGTGGTTAGATCCAACTCCAAGGGTTAGAATTGGTTCTCAGTATTCACATTGCCGCGCAAATGCATCAAGTCATTGTTTCAATTCCGTTGTGATTCAATCTCAGCCTTATACTTTGTGAAGAGATGTCAGCTGTTAACTTGGTGTGAAGGTAGATCTATTTGTAGAGCAACAGAGATCTCAGACGTTTCAGTTCCCTCTCTCTCTCTCTCAATGATATGCGCATTAATGTTCACATAAGCGCCTTCTAATCAATCATTATTAGGTCCGTTTATAATCTTATTTGGACTTTAATTTCTTTTATTTTGTGTTACAAGTATTTTGGTGCTCTGCTACAAAAACGTGCAGAATCGAGTTTTATTTAGAAATTGGTAAGAACAGTACAAGTTATACATGTATTGGTGGGGCCATGAGCAATGTACTAGTCAGTTTCACTAAAGTTGGACCTATGAAATTGGCCTTCCAATGTTTGGCAACTCATATTTGAAATTCCTATTTTGCTACCAATTAATTAAGGGCCACTTCGTAAAAAATCCAAAACATTTAACATTTTTAAAAGGAAGGACAAGGAACTTTTGCAATCGAACATAAAAACAAAAAATATTTGACATTTTTAAAGGGAAAGACAATAAACTTTTGCAATCGAACATAAAGACAAAAAAAATTAGTGAGATGTTACTAATTTTTAAAAATTCTAATTTCGAACATAAAATTCAAAAAAATCTCCACCCCCCCTCTGGCAGAACACCACCCCACCTTTGGCCGACCACTTTCGGCGACCAAAAAATTAGTGAGATGTCACTAATTTCTAAAAATTCTAATTTCGAACATAAAATTCATAAAAATCACCACCCCACCTCCAGCCGACCACCACCCTACCTCTAGCCGACCACTTCCGGCGACCAAAAAAATTAGTGAGATGTCACTAATTTTTAAAAATTCTAATTTCGAACATAAAATTCAAAAAAATCACCACTCCACCTCCGGCCGACCACAACCCCACCTTTGGCCGATCACTTCCGGCGACCAAAAAATTAGTGAGATGTCACTAATTTTTGAAAAATTCTAATTTCGAACATAAAAATAAAAAAAATCACCACTCCACCTCCGGCCGACCACAACCCCACCTCTGGCCGACCACTTCCGGCGATCAAAAAATTAGTGAGATGTCACTAATTTTTAAAATTCAAAAAAATCACCACTCCACCTTTCAGTCGACAACCCCACCTCTAGCCGACCACTTGCAGTGCTTAAAAAAATTAGTGAGATGTCACTAATTTTTAAAAATTCTAACTTCGAACATAAAATTCAAAAAAATCACCACCCCACCGCCGCACGAACACCATCCCACCTCAGGCTGACTACTTCCGGCGGCGAAAATAATTACTGAAATGTCACTAATTTTGAAAATTTCTAATTTCGAACATAAAATTCAAAAAAATCACCACCCCACCTTTGGCCAACCACTTCCGGCGACCAAAAAAATTAGTGAAATGTTACTAATTTTGAAAATTTCTAATTTCGAACATAAAATTCAAAAAAAAAATCACCACCCCACCTTCGACCGACCACCACCCCACCTCCTACGACCGAAAAAAAAAATTTAGTGAAATACCACTAATTTTCAAAATTTCTAATTTCAAACATAAAAATCCAAAAAAATCACCACCCCATCTCCAGCAGACCACCACACCACTTCAGGCCGACCACTTCCGGCAAACAAAAAAATTAGTGAAATCTCACTAATATCGCAGCATGCATCATTTTGCAAAGAAAAACTAGTGAAGCATCACTAATCATTAAAATAGAAAAACATAAGTAGAACAAACTCTACAGAACACACAAATTAATAAAAA
The DNA here is from genome assembly GCA_020921065.1 of Vaccinium darrowii. Classification (NCBI taxonomy): domain Eukaryota; kingdom Viridiplantae; phylum Streptophyta; class Magnoliopsida; order Ericales; family Ericaceae; genus Vaccinium; species Vaccinium darrowii. Next base: position 9,992,741 of record CM037157.1, read on the forward strand.
TTGATCAAATATAAAACTAGTGAAATAACACTAATCTTCATACTAAAACATAAGAGGTGGTCTTCGATGACGGCAAATGGAAATACTTAAATCCAATAAAAGCAAATAGTATTTAAAAAAAAAAAAAACAAAGATAAATTAACCCAGAGTTTTTTTCGTTGAGCGTCAGTGGTGAGCCCTGATAGACCGATGAATAGCTTATCTGAATCATGTAAATCTTCTGAAAATCAATGGCGATTGTTTGAAGCTGAACACTGAGTCGAAGATGGCTAGCAATGACAAAGCAATTCTTGCCTACCATCGCCACTACGGCACTTCTGTTGTACTCAGAAGATTTGTAAATCAGTTCCAAGCAAATAAGCATTGACATAGTTTGATTTGGAAAATGAGTGGTACGTGTGTGTATGTGTGTGTACATGTTTGATTGCAAATGTTCCTTGTCTTTATGTTTGATTGCAAATGTTCCTTGTCCTTCCCTTTAAATAGGCAAAATATTGTGTCTTTAGGTTTGATTGCAAATGTTCCGTGTCTTTATGTTTGATTGCAAATGTTCCTTGTCCTTCCCTTTAAATAGACAAAATATTGTGTATTTATGACTAATTATCCATTAATTAAAGCAAATAAATAAGAATTGAAGAAAAAAGATGAACACAAAGATATACATGGAAAACCCCTAAATGGGCAAAAACCATGGGAAGGAATCAAACACTATAAAAATCATTGTGCGGTTACAAAACGATCTTACTCACAACTGAGACTCCTCGCAATTGACCTAAGATCGGTTGCCGACTCCTCGTTCACCACACCCAGTATTTGATTGCCGCTGCCTCGAATCCATGAGCCTTCCAAACGTTATTCCGGAAATCCACCGGAAGAAACTTGAATTTGATTGTTGATGTGAAAACCTCTTGAAGCTTTGATTAATAATCCATGAACAAAGTGCTTCAAGATCCACTGTCAACACTCTAGGTTTTGATATATTAGTGAACAAAGAGGCACGGCTCACTTTTCTTCCAGTCGGCTTAACCTAGATAAAAAAAGACGTGACATATTTATAAAGTTGCCAATCCGATCAATCACATTGCAAGCCGATTGATCGGACCATTGTAGATCCGGAATTTTTGGCAATGCCGATCAACAACCCGATTGATCCTCGTATCAGTCACTATGCTCTGAAAAACGTACACCCTGTGCAACCTAGATCCTATGATCAATTGGAGATACCCGACCAATAAACCGATCGATCCCATAATTCATCTTTCTGTTCTAAGTGAACCATATTGATTGGCAACAAACGACTAACACAATAATTCGCCAATCTCCAATTACATAAAAAAAAAGCGATTCCTTCCACTCTAATCCTATATAGAATCCTACTTAGAAAATTACAACTCGATATCAATATGTGTTTTGTCACATGGAATTGCCAAAACCAAACGACCCTGGAATTTGGTCCTTACAATCTCCCCCTTTGGCACTTCCATGACAAAACACACTACAATGAAAATCTCTCCTATAAAATGAATTCAAAAGACGAACTGAGATCGAGTTGTAGAGAAGCTGCAAATAAAACTCAACATCCAACCAAATTAGAACAATAAGCAACCTACTCCCCCTTTCAACATTCTCCCCCTTTTTGACATGGAATGACAAAGGGCAAATAGGATAAATGATAAAGTAATAAATGCGAGTGGAAGAGCACTAAACAATGAATGACCAATAAAAGCAACCAAATAAGAAATTTATGAGAGGGGTGAATACTAGCATAAATGTGCATTAAACGAATCGATGGCAAAGGTGTGTGGGTGACAAATCAGTAGCCCTCAAGATTGTCAAACACAAACGAGGTTTCTCATATAAGCTTGGGCTGTCAAACTATCTCCCCCTCACGAAATCAAACCACATAAAAAAAAAACGATAAGACAGAAAAATGACATAGGACACCGAAACTCCCCCTCAATTAAGAAATAATAATAATAATTTTTTTACAGGATATTCTACTCCCCCTCAAACAATGAATATTAAATTTTATCACAACATTTTTATATAACAAAGGAACACTGAAAATGTGAGTAAATAAAGGAAGAGGATCAAATGTGACACACCTGCTTTGATCACTACCGTTAATAACCATGAACACACACATCAAGACAAAACATAAACAAATATTGTGAAATGCACTTTAGAAACATCAGACTAAGAATGCAACACACAACATGGCCGAATGATAAAGTGTGAGTGTGAATCACAAAGATCATATCAAGCTCAACTCATTAAGTTCGTCGGTTCTCATGTATACTAGGAGTTTCAAGACACCTCCCCCTCAAGAAGTCAAACCGAGCTAGGTCCTCAATGTGATTAACGAATGAGCAAGCTAAATACTCCCCCTCAAAGTCACATCCTTTTCTTTTTTTTCATATTAATTTTTTTAGAGAGTAGCACAAAACCAAATATTCTCTTTTACCCCACTGCCGTTTGACGCGAATATTGGGAGTAAGAGTACCTCATACCCAATGCCCGGTTACTAAGCGAATGGTCCAATAATACCTTCACAAGGTCTATCCATCTTTTGACGCGAACACTTAGAGGGAGAGTACCTCACCCCGATTGCCCGGTTACTCAATGAACCCCCGAATAGGTAAACAATATAAAACTACCTTCACAAGAACTATCCATCTTTTGACGCGAACACTCAGAGGGAGAGTACCTCACCCTGATTGCCCGGTTACTCAATGAACGCCCGGATAGGTAAACACTATAATACTATCAAAATGGCTCTAGCACATGGGAATAGTAGCCATGGGTCAATCTCAAAGGGGGGGAACACAAGAAAACAGGCTAGATATATGAGACTAACGTGAATAAGGAGCAATCTATCATTTTTGGGAGATAGTGGAGAACATACGGCAATGAAGCATGCAACACTCATCATCTAAATGCATCGAAGAGTGAGAAACCACAACATATACGCATGTTGTATTGATAGTGTCAATGCTCATGATAAATTGATGATAGTAACTCGACACAGAATGAAGCCACCAAAAAATAAATAAATATATATATTTTTAGAATTTTAGAAATCTTAATTTTTTTTTTTTTTGAAATTTTAGAAATATGAATGTTTTTGGTATTTTTATATAACAAAAGAAACACTCAAAGAACGATAAAATAACTACGAAACAAAACATGAAATTAAAACTCCATAACTCTAGGTATTAAGAAGATATGAATGATCAATTAAACCTGTGTTATGGAACCACAACCTAGCCTCAAAAAGCAAGATCAACCTCTCCAGATGAACTATAGTCATCTAGAGAGTCAAGGTCATCATCAGTATTTGAGACCAAATCAATTTTACGAACCCAAATCTGTGTAGTCTTACCCGTTTCAACACTAGTCTTTTTAGTGGTCAGGGGTGTTGAATTTACCTTCGTAAAATTGGCATGCAACGGTGTCCTACATCTAGGCCCATGAAAATACTCCCTATGATTATTCATATCATGGTAGCGAGGAGAATTCCTAAGGTCTCCATGAAGGGAAAAACAGTGTGGACGAGTATGGCCTTTTATTCTACAATGATGGCAAGTGGGCACAAAATAATTATGATCATTGTACCCAGCCCATGGTCTCTGAACATCTCTGTCACACCCCACTCTGGCAAAATAAAACTTGCACAAAGTGACAGGACACCTGTCACCACCTGTACGCCTTTCCGGCTTCTCACAAAAATAAAACTCAAAATTAGACTACAGCTCGCAGCAGAACCAATAAAAATAAACGGGTGTTCACACCTCCACATCAATTGTACAGTCAACCATATTAGACTTGTACTGAACCACATCAACCTCACATTATATAGTCATTCTACATCACCCTCTAACTGACAGAATTATAAAACTCAACCTCTATGAACACCTGACTGGCACCCTAGCACTGTAGTGGACCGACGTCTAGCTCAACTGAGAATCTGCAACCAAAAAGGTTACAGGAGAATGTACGTTAGCAACATAATAAAAAGAAATGTCCAAGCTCCTTGAATGAATCAAAGTTTAAATATCACACCAACACCTTTTTTTATAAGAACAATAAATCTCCAACAATAGGAGTTTTTCTCAAAATTCTCAACAAACTTTCTCAGCCTGCACAATTTATCTCAAAACACAGCCATCACATTTATTTCGAAAGTATAGCCCACCGGCTTATCCAGAAAAACACGGCCCTCCGGCCCAACTTAAAACATGGCCCACCGGCCCATCTCAAAATACGGCCCATCGGCCCATCTCAAACACATTTTTAAAGGATTTCAAAATTAGCAACATTCTCTCTCACAGCAATAAGTAATAACAACTAATTTTACCAAATGTGCCAACGAGTCGCCAACCTCACGACCGGGAGTTATGACGGTACCGTTACCTCGCTCACAGGCTCACATATAGTGGCGGTGACGAGGGCCATTCTTTATCATCAATGGTAGGTGCAATCCACACAGTAAACAAGAACTAAGCTTGCACTGCTCACATTTGGCACAGCCCACGAATGCAAGTTGCCAACCTTGCAAACTAAATATTGGCACAGCCCACGCTACAAGATGCCAACCTTGCAACTTTTTGGCTAAAATGCTGGCACACAGCCAGATGGCACAGCCCACGAATGCAAGATGCCAACCTTGCAAACTAAACATTGGCACAAAAGGCATAAAACATTTTCTTTCCACTCACCAAAAATCATTTGATCCATCCAACCAAAAACGTTGCCATCATATACTCAAAAAATAATCATCAAAGGAGCTTTCAAGAACAGTAATAATCACACGACAAATTTGAAAAAACAAAACATTTCTTATTTATTATAGAAACTGTACATCCTCACCTGTCACAACAGGACCAACTCTGCCAAACACTCAACCTCTGTGCACCGAAGGCGTAACCACAACCATCCTTATAATAACATCACCTATAATAACAATTATATTTCACCCATAAGCTCCCTACCAAAAATTCATGCCCAAATGCAAGTGAAATGCATGCAAATGCATACTACGACCCAACAGTGCTGCACTCTGCGAATTTCCAGAATTAATCTACTAATCCATTTCCCACGAAATTTTTACCACAACCTAAAAACTCATACTTGATCATCATATCAAAAATTCAGAATTTTCCAAGCTCTGTAACTATTTTTAATCAATCATCAAACTAACCCAGAACCTGCTGAAAATTTCCCAAAACAGATTTTCCTCCAACTTCAAATTAAAAACTGCTATTCTCCAGAAGGAATTAGAGCATAAACCATACATCAAATCGAAGGTATATGAGTCTAGTTTCAGAATCAAAAGACGGTGTACCAATCGGATACCCGAGCTAAAAGTTATAACCGTTTTCCCAGGACATGTCAGTGCTGTCTGCCCAAACACGCACCTGACCACAGATTGATTCACGAATTTTCATATTTTCTGTACTTCTCATAAAATCACGAACATTTAACACAAGGTCTAGAACTCATATGGGTACCTCCAGTTAAATTCTCAGAAAATCCTGAATTTGGGAACCATGTCTTAAAATTCGCCAAAAACCATGGCAGATTGTATTTCATAAAACTGTCAGTGAACACCCTTACGTTTCTTCCACGAATTTTCATAAAAATAAACCCCAATTCACTCTTATGAGATGCAACACACTTGATTAACTTGTAAAACAACAACATAACTCAATATTTCCGGAAATTAATTTCCAATTCGTACCTCAATTTGGGTTTTCCCCAATTTTTCGGTCTCTCCTTCCTCTTCTTCCTTCTTCCTTCTTCCTTCTTCTTCTTCTACTTTCCTCCTCTTTCTCTCCCTCTCTCTCTCTTCTCTGATTGTGCCCAGCACAAAAGAAAATGAAAAGAAGAAAAAACAAAAGGAAAGAAGAAAAGAGAAAGAGAGGGGACGAATTATGGGGGTGGGGTGGGACCCACTCCCATATTAAGAAAGTTTCCACTTCCAGCAGGCGGCTGGAACTCCCGCGACCGCGGAAACAAGCCCCGTTCCAACCATGCAGTCCAGATTCCATCTCAGAAAATTCTAAAATTTTTACCATGGCCCAAATAAATTATTTGAAATAACCCGGGTGTTACATCTCCTTGTTTGTTTATCCTTTTATTATAGACCATATTATCATACTTGATATTGTTATGAGTAATAGAAGCATAACCATGCAATTTAAAGCAGTTTGATCGAATGTGACCTTTTGCATTACAATAGTGACATGTGGGGATGAACTTGTTATTCTTACTATCTTTCGTGTTGCGAGCTTTCTTAGAACCAATCTTAGCAGTGGGTATAAGTGGAGTTTTTGAGATTACCTCTTTAAAGCTCTCCTCAATTACCTTTCCTCCTCGTTGTTTTGAGGAAGATGCCTCGAGATATCCAAGGCCAGACTTATCACTTGGTGGCCTCTGTGCACGCAGAATATCATCCAAATTCTTTGAACTTGCATTCATTCGCTCAAAAACATTATTAGCATTAGCAAGTTCAGTGTTTAACTTATCTATATTACCTTCGTGGATTGTGTTGAGATCACTCAAGGCCTTGATTTTCTCTTTAAGATCTATCCTCTGTTTTCTAAGATTATTCCTTTCATTTGTAACCTCATCTAAAACTCCTTGCAGTTCTTTCACTTGACTTTGCACTTTAGCTAACTCTGCACTGGCATGTTTGTATTTTTCTACCAGCTTGAGATTGAACTTGTTAATTTTCAGACTTTGCTTGTAAAGCTCTTCGTATTTTTCTCTCAACTCATCACTATCCTCTATCTCATTTCCACTCTCATCATCACTGTCATCGGAAGAGTCAACATCACTAGTTTGTGAGTGCAGAGATGCCCCAAAAGCTATAAAGTTAGTATTGCATTCTTGCTCTTCTTTAGACTTATCAGATTCAGTATCATCATCCCATGTAATATTAGCCTTATAATTTGTATTCTTTTTCAGCTTGTTGACACATTCGTGGGCCAGATGATCATACCCATGACATTCAAAGCACTTAGGTCCAGGTGGTGGTCCCTTTATTCTCCTTTTTTCCTTTTCCACTAGAAGAATCAACTTTTCCCTTGTTTGAATTTTGGTTGTTAAACTCATTTTCAGCAGGTTTCTTTTTAAAAAGTTTTTTGAATTGTTTGGTAAATAAGGTCATGGCTTCAAAGTCAAGATCAACATCACTATCAGAATCGTTATTATCTTTTTGAAAACTGGAAAAAGCAATCGGCTTAGCCAAAGATTTTGTTTTGGATTTATATGAATCAGGTTGTAACATATCTGCTTCATAGGTCTGAAGGATACCAACAACTTCTTCAACAGACTTATTCTTAAGTTTTTCTTTACCTTGAAGCATTGTCACCTTGGTTTTAAATCTTTCAGGGAGTGATCTTAAAATCTTTTTAATAACTCGAAAAGGAGGGATAGGCTCACCTAGGGTTTCACAACTATTGACAATGGAAATCAGCCTAGAGTAGTATAAGTTAAAAGTCTCATCTTCTTCCATCCTAATCGTCTCAAAGTCAGTGTAAGTCTCTGAAGTTTAGATTGTTTAACAACATAGGTCCCTTCATGACAAGTGACTAAGATGTCCCACGCATCCTTAGCAATCTCACAATTGGCGATTTTTCGTTGCTCAATTACATCTACAGCACTAAAAAGAATATCGAGAGCACGATTATTAGCCTGAAGCACAACCTTTTCAGCAGGGGATAATTCGGACCATTTTGCCCCTATTATGTATTTTAGTAGTATATTATGTAATAGTAATTTATATTTCTGGAAATATTCACGTCCTAGTTTGGTATTTCCACGTAATAATGTATTAATTACATTTCCGTAATAAGTTTGGTATTTCCACAATTCCATGTACAAGGTTATTCCTAAATGGGGGCATTTCCCATAACTCTTTCAAAGAACATTATGGGGGCATTTATCACGTAATAAGTTTTGTCAAAGAACATTTCCCACAACTGTTTTAGTTCATTCCTAAATGGGGGCATTTATCACATCCCTAAATGGGCAAATTTATCCCATAACTATTTCAATCTAATTCAATTTTTCTGTGTGTGTTTGTGTGTGTGTGTGTGTGTGTGAGAGAGAGAGAGAGAGAGAGAGAGAGAGATCAAGCAAAAAAACATAGAAGTTTTCACATTTTGGGTTTTGTGGATGACGATGGGAAGGGAATATACCCACAAGGCCACAAAGATGGTGATCTAGATCTACACAAAGACGGCAATTTGTGGATGAATTTTTGCATGCCTCCTTGGTTGCCTATGACCTCATACTGGTATTCAATTTGAAAAACAGTAATGACGACGTGGACGTGGCCTCAATTTGGTATGTGTTGTCCATAGGGTTGGTGATAGGGACCAGAGCAAGTATTTTTTGAACCCAAGGTTTGTGAGTTTTGATGTTTTTGTGAGATTTGTTATGGATTTGGATAGGGAGTATTTTTTTTCCGGGACAAAAGATTTGTGGTTTTCATGATTCATTCATATATTCGGTACAGAAAAAATGATTCTTCAATAAACCATGTTCCAATGTTTTTTTTTTTTTTTTTTAACATGGTTCATTGATTCACCATATTGGTGGATTAGGCACAACAAAAATGGGTGGTTGTATGTGGTACAGGAAATTATATTTTTTGCTTACATTTCATCCTCATCAATTTCGATCAAAGGTGGCTTCTTTTTTTTGTTGAGAATTTGGTTATTTCATATAGTAAATATGGTCCATTGATCCACCATATTGGTGGAAAATTAATAAACCATGTTCCCATGTCTTTTAAAAATAAGTTATTGATCAGTGAACATGGTTCATTGATCCACCATATTGATAGATTCAATAAAAATGAAAATCAATAAACCATGTTCATGCAATGATCACGGTTATCGATTCGCTACATTCGGGATTCGATCATGGTTAATTTGTTTACCATATTTGATGATTGGTACAGTGAACATGATTTATTAATTTATCATTTTTTTTGTATTTGTTGTTATAAGGAATTTTTGGATATTTTTTTGTCTTTTTTTGCGTTGTTTATTAAGTTATCGCATTTTCAATTTATTTATTTTTTGATATTTTAGGGGTGAGATTCTTTGAGAAGATTAGGAGAGAAAATTAAAAGATTACAAAGAGATTTTTCAAGATAGGAGAGAGATAGAGTTTGAGATAAATTAGGAAAGATTAGGAGAGAGAAATTTCATGAGAGTAGGAGAGAGAATTATTAGGAAAATCAGTAGAGAAATATTAGGAAAATTAGGAGAGAGGAAGGGTATTTTGGGATTTATTTGAATTTCAGGATGGAATCATAAGTATTCAAATCTCATAAGATTGAATCATAATTTTTTTTGTACAGGATACCTAATTAACTCTCCCTTTGATTAACTCGTGATCATTCTTTTTGGGAGATAGACTTGTAACCAAATTCATTTTGTTTCTTTTATTTTTTTTTTTTTTTGAAGGATGTAACAACTTTAAATTACTTTCACGTATTTCTCATGGGATACGGGCACGTAGTTTAGACTTGCCATTCACGATGGATGTTAAACTTTGTAAGGTGACAGGTGGGAAGAAATGTATGAAATTTATGTAATTCTTTGGTGAGAAATGTTTATTTTTATTACGTTGAAAATCGAGGGTGTGACAACTTGGTGTCAAAGCAATAGGTTTGAAAACCAGGGAACCGTGGGGAGACATGTAGTCTCAGCGGGGCTAAAACCCAAACATTGTTTTCTCATGAAAGACACAATTTTTTCATGCATTGTGTATTTGCATAAGTGACATTCATCCAATTAATGTGGCATTGCATTACTTATGTTGAACGGAGAGATGTCTTTAGCCGTGTACGGAAATTTAATCATATGACAATATATAGTTATTGTTACTGTTAAATTCACGTTGGAAAATTTGAAGGCTTGACCTCATGGTAGTGTGGTAACTGTTGATAGCTTCTTTGCTTGACTTGTCTAGTGACTGAAGAATTGGGTACTTTGTGAATGGGTATTTCTACAGGGAATTATGCTTTGGGGGTATCCTATGAGTAGATGGTGATCATTAGCTATGCTAAGGTGTTGAATAGAATTTTTTGAAAGTAATACTTTTTTCTCTAGAGATCGGTAGTGCGGAGAAGAGAGTGGTTATTATTGGTATGAAAGTAAGAGAGTAGGAGCAATGATCAATTTTGTTTTGTTATCCTAAGTGGCAAAGTTTATACTTTTGATGTGTTTAATACGTGCAAGTTAAATGCTATGGTTGTTAAAAGTGACTGTACATGACATGTGAAACTTGTTTTTCTTAAAAATTAGGGATCTACTTCTGGATATTCAATTTGAACTACGGCTGGCCACCGTGACTTCCCAATTGAACATCTAGAATAGCCTTTGGACAAGACATAAAACTTGTTTTCTCCAAAGAATTGGACATGAAGATATCATGTTACCTTATATTTGATGATTGTGTACTATAAGATGGGTGATTCTTCTATTGTCAAGATCTTCTTCTCATATGATGTATTAATAGGTAGAACATTATTCAAATTTCCCTTATAACAAAAGGACCGTTTAGGTATAATGTTTTCCCTTGTAGAAGGTCAACTTATCATTTTGTTGGGACAAAGGTAAAGAGGATTATGAGTGCCAAAATTATTTAGTGTGACCTCGTATGATTGCTCATTGCGCATCTTATGCCTTGTTAAGAAACTACCAAAGAATTGTTAAAGAAAGAACAAAAGGGGTAAGTGTTTATGGTCTAAATAGTGAAGATACAATATAGATGTTACGTTTGAGATCGAGGAATTTACAAATCGATGTATATATTGGGTGGGGCTTTGAGCCTATGTTTTGACTTGATAAATTCTACTACTTTTCTCTCCTTCATCTTGATGTGTGTAATTAGCATCTGTTTGCATTGTGATGTGAAAAGGGTGGTGTCGAAAATAGAGCTTAACGAATGAACTGAATAAAGGAATGATACGAGGTCCACCTTGAGGTGTGTCGCTCGACAAAGGATTATGAAATCTCATTGAAATCACTTGAAAAGTGTGCACGATAAAAAGGATATGAACAAGGAGTGTAACCAATTTGATCATTTGCAATTTTAAATTCTTAACTTGTTTGTTGATAAATCGAGATTTTTATGTATAAGGATAACTCAAGGAGGTGTTTTTGTTTTTTTTAAGGTGTTTTTGTTTTTTTTTTAAAAAAAATCATGCAGAAAGCCTTACAGTAAGATTTTATGGTATTAAATCTGGCTTATTGCACGGGATTATCTTCAGGATGTGAAGTGGATTTGTAGGTTTGGGGCTGTGGCGTTCATTGAGCAGTGTTTTAAGAGACGAGACTAGGGGTTTTTCAGCTAGCTTATTACTTTTGAAGACTGTGGTACGGTTTTGGGGATTGATAGAGGTTGTAGCTAAGTAAGCAAGAAATTAATATAGGTGTGATCCTTCCAGATGACATAGTGTATAGTTATGTTTTTGTTAAACTTTTAGCAATCAGTGGTTGTTATCCTACATCCTAAATGATCAGAATTGGTGAGAGTTTATTTAGGGAATCGTGTAGCCATTTTTATTGGGTATGCGGACAACGTTAGGAAAATAGGAGATTTGGTTGCTAGCTAAGGTTTTATGCATGTTTGGGTTGAGGGTCAAGACTCAAGAAGCAACCTGTTGGAACATAGGGCTAGCGGTGAGTGCTGATATCTGTGAAGATTAAGGGATTAATTAGAAGGTTGAAACTTATACCTTGAGATTGTGTAGGTGCCGGTCGAGAGAGGAGATTTCAAATGAAATGGAAGACCTGATTGACTTTTGTTTCTTCTAGTTGAAAGCAGTACCCCCTGGGCGGAGCTGGGTGCAATTGACTTATGCCAGTGGGTTTACTGAGAGTTATTTGTTGTTTGTGAATGTCAAAAATTTCATCGAGGACTTATTATTATTATTATTATTATTATTATTATTATTATTATTATTATTATTGTTTTCAATGATATTGAATACTTTGGTTTCAGCTTTAGTGTGAAATTGATTACTTGTGATTAACAGCGAGGGGAAATGGCTAGATTATATGTGATGATTTTTTTTATGCTCATATAATACGTGAGGATTGCCGGAAGGAGCAATGCTTTAATATCGTTAGTTGTTAAAAGGGTTATTAAGTGTACATTGGTGTGGAAAAGGATTTTGGAATTTCTTGCACCGTCTATGTGAATATAACCGTTAAATTTGACTATACTTTTGTAAAACCGGAACAAAAGAGAAAGATAATCTTTAACTTGTTATGAGGGAACGAACGGGAGTGTAATTGAAATGGCAAGTTTGGGTGGGATATGAGTCCGAAGTGTTTAAAAGGTTTGGACCTTGTGTTATTTTGGTTCTTAAATATTAATTAGGGAAACTTATTAAAATGGTCCCTCTAGCTTCACCCCTGACTTGATTTCATCCCTCTAGTTTCAATTGCACTCCAATGAACCCTGTAGTTTCAATTTTGGTCAAATTTGGTCTAATTGATACAGACGTAATCACAATTGACGAAAACCCCAATTTGGGGATTTTTTTGGGGGGGCAGACCTGTCATTTCCCCTCCCTCCGTCCCTTTTACCAAAACCCCAACTCCCTTTACCCCTTTGTAGGCCCCGTTTTGTTACCCTAATCTCTCACTCGTCTCTCATTCATCTCTCACTTGTCTGGACGCAGAAGGAAATCAATAAGAAAAAGTTGGAAATCGACATTGAGGTGCTAATTTCACATAGATTAAGATCAAGAAGTTGGAGTTTTAGAATCTCTAAGATCAAGATCAACAATTTCGAAGCTCAAGACCAAGTTCTCTCACACAGATCATGTCATGACCCAAAACCAACCCTGGAAGTCGTGACCGGCCAAGCGGATTTTAAGCCGCCAAAGGCCTGCTGAAAAAAAGTTTAGGGATTTCCATCGTCATCCACATTTCAAACTACATAGCCAGAAGTGAACGGGAGCGTAAGATAGTTAACATAATCCAGAGCTTCTAAGTGTAAGGATATAATGATTACAAACCCTTAGACAACTTAGGAGTGTCCACTTAGCACCAACAATCATTGATGACTCGAGGTCCATACACGCTATTCCCTGGAAAATGGAAAAGATTTTCGTAAGCGAATGCTCGTGTAGTACGAAATACCAAAGTTACAAGTTTGACCATGGAAACATTTTTCAAATCATATAATTCATCAATTTCGAGAGAGACAAATAGGATACATCTTTAACATCGAAATCTATAACAGTTTCTTCCCAAGTTCTCATAGCAGTCCAAGTAGGCCTCATTTTTGTTTTCCATAGAGAAGCATCAAAATATTTGTACTATCGTTCGTCGGTTTTGCTAGCCATAGTAATGGGGAGCGACACCTAGTCAAAGAGAGCGACCGATGATATTTCACCTCCTTTTCTAGCTTCTTTTACCGTCCCCCTGAACCCGGGAAACCGTCAAACATAACATAGGAAAACATATTTCAGCAAATCACAAAAGTCACATTTTCAAATCACATTCCACGGTCCAAGATCGACCAAAATAAAATACACGTGGATAGGCCACTTTCCGATATTCCACAGTTTATCAAAAAAAGCACTTTTCATCAAAAGCATATAATTCACATTTGGAAGAAAGTAACATTTTGATCCAAATCATTTAAACAAATGCAAGTAACCAGGGTATTGCGTACTCACCTTATAGAAGTGCCTAGTTCCTCATGTGTGTGAGATACTCCACTGAACTTGCACCTAAATAGAACCACACTGATCGCTAACCCGAAAATATTGCTAAGTAATTAGTCTAAACTTAGTACCCCTTTGGGACTAATAACAATACTGGCTTGTGGGGTCAGAATATGACTTTTTGAGACTTCAATTGAGGTTAATCCAACACCAGCACACCTGCGCAAGGGATATTTAAAAAGACTAGGACTAAACAACCTTGGTTTAGTTTGGGAATTCACTGGAATGGCCAAATTGAGTTCCTCATAATCTATTTTGCGAGTCAGTTCACTGGTAGGATGAACCGTGGTAGCGGGTCCCGATTCCGAAATCATTCACGAAAAAAAGAGGAATCATTGATTTTGAGTAATCGGTGAGAGAGAGCCCAGGAGTGGTCGCCGGTTCCCAAACATACACAATACACATATATATGTACCAACTATACATGAATTAAAAGGGGAGGATGAGATTACCCACTGGCAGTAGATTTTCCCTCGGTGGGATTGGAAGCGCTGGGTCAGGAGTTGCGGTGTCGAAGTCCAGAAGTCCCATGTCTTCTCTTCTTCTTTCTTTTTTTTTCCCTTCCCTTGCTTTGTCTTATTAAGTCAAATAATTATAATAGGTAAATATATACATCGGTGGGAACATGGTGAAACAGGTGAAGAATCACACTTGTGACTTCCCCTTTGCCACACCGCGACACGTGGCATTTATTCAAAATTGTTGCGAATTTGCCAGTACATGCTCAGATTCTGGTGTTCGTAAAATCTCAAAAATTCAGCGTAAGCTAATTTAAACACAAGGGTCACCATGACTACATTTTAAAAGTTGGGATTTTACAGATCAAGGCTTATGTCGAACCCAATGCGGAGCTTTAGGGTTGGAGTCGGGAAGCCGATTGTGGTATGAAAATCGAGCCTTGTTGTTTATGGTATAAATTTTCCCTTATCTTAAGGGTTTTGTCTCGTTGTTTAGGGATTCCCCTTTGTTTAATGTTTATGCCTGGTCTTGTACTCTGACACAGTTATACATGTATATGTATACGTACACATGTGTGTGTCTACATTTGTTAGTGGTCCCATATTGTGCGCACTGCTTGCATGATTGCATATATTTTATGATTTCATTTGCTTTTTTAGTGGTCCCACATGGTATCTTCCCTTTGTGTATCACGTTTAGCAAAAAAAAAAAAAAAAAATTCATCATAAGGCTGCATTACAATGGTATGCTAAAGACTAGTATAAATGGTAGGTGCTATGCTGGGGCTAAATGCACATTCATTGATTAGGTGGACATTGACCAAACAAAGCTTCATAGAAATAGGAAACATGGTCAAGGAACTAGGTCTCTCTAGGGATTTGTATCATGGGTTAAGAAACTTGAATGATGATGATGACTGCCTTTAAAAAGTTAAGTGGGTGACCCTAAGTAACAAATTAGATGTTTATGTACAAAGGGTTGTTGTGAATTAGGAAATGCATGAATTTGATGAACATCAGGATCAGGATACAAGTGAGGATGGGGATGGAAGTGAGGAGAGTATAGACCTTGAGGAATTTGTGGATAGTGAATGTGATGAGAGTGAGGATGACAAGTATTATGAAAAAAATGTGGCAGCAAATATTGAGTGGGAAGGGTTGCCACTGGAAAAGCAAAAGCACTAGTAGAAAGTCAATGCAGAAAGGGAAATGACAATGAGGTTTTTCATGCAAAGGCACAGTCTAATGAGTTGGTGAGCCTTTATGGCTCTTCTGATGAGGAAGGTGGTTCCTAAAAAAAAAAGGTATAGTCAATTTAAGCTGTGTTGGTAGTATTTTGACCATCTCACAAAATCTGTGCAATTTTCTGCCTATGAAAATGACGTAAAACATGGAGATTTTGTGGACACTTTACATTCAGGAGAGTGTATGATTATACGAAGTGCCAGTGCCTATTGTATTGGACCGGGATCCGAGGTTTGTATCGCAATTCTAGAAAGGACTCTAAAAAGTAAAAAAGCTTTAGGAACGGACATTCGTCTCCCCACGACTTTTCACCCACAGGCCGATGGGCAGACAGAAAGGATGACAACAGACACTAGAAGACATGCTGAGAGCTAACTATCCACTCCTATTTCTGTTACAGTGTGTATCAAATTTCGGGGACAAAATTTGTCAAGGGGGATAGGTTGTGATGACCCTAATTTTTTTTTTTAAAAAAATAGTTTATTTTACTTCAATTATTTCTTTGGTAAATTATTAAATAGCTTACTAGTATATATGAATATGTACTAATATCTACTTTCCTAACACAAAGAATCCTAGATATTCTCCAGGTGCATTCTAGATTTTCTTCATAAATCCCTAGATTACCACTAGGATTTTTACAACTCTAGGATTTTCCTTGTATTAAGCCTTACATTTTCCTTGGAATTAGCCATGTGCTTACACATAGGAGAAAGTGAGAGGAAGAAGGGAGGAAGCTTCATGGTCCTACTTCTTCTCCAAGAATGAGTACACTATTCCTACATGCATGGACATATATATGTACACAAGAATCTCTTAAAGTGAAACCTTAAGATTTTCCTAGGATTTTCTCCATTAAACCTAGAGATTTTTGATACCTAAACCTGTGGATTCTCATGATTTAACCTAAGATTGCATGTATCTTCAGTATTCTCCAAATCTTGGCATTAACTAGTAGAATGTTAGTTGCTTTGGTGTTTTTAGGAAAAAGAAGTCTTTCTTTTTCTTACGGAAATTAGTTGCCATTACGCCGTCCACATTCCACCTCGGTTAGCTCATGCGTCTTCCGATTTATCCTTGGAATTAAGGTAGACACTCCGACCCTATTTCCTAAACATAGTATTTTCCATAGTCATTATAATGCTCAAGTTTATACTTATAATTTTCTAGTCATTACTAAGTTGACTTGGTTTTCCGGAAAATTAGTCGAAAGTTCTTAAAAACCTTTTCTAGTCAATGATACGTAGTTACAATGACTGTTTAGTAATTCGGCTTATTAATTTTATATTGTTATACTGCCGGATTCGTTTTGGAGAAAAAACGTGAAAAATCTTATTTAGCTAATCACGATTATTAATGCAAACAAAAGTAAATAAACAAATAAATACGAACACGCGATATACGTGGAAAACCCCGAAAAGGGTAAAAACCATGGGAAGGAATCAAACACTAAAAAAATAACGATGTGCGGTTACAAAACGACCTTAACTTACAATTATGACTCCTCACAATTGACCAAAGGACAATTGCCGAATCCTCTTTCACCACACCAAGTGTTTGATTGCCGCGTGCCTTGACTCAATCAAGCCTTTCGAATAATCCCAGAAATCCACATGAATAGCAACTCAATAATTTGAATCAAGTGTTGAGAAATTCTTGGAGTAATTGAACATGAGGCTCAATGGTTCATGATGGTAGAAATACTCCAACACCAAAACAAATTTATGCCCGAAAATTCCTGCTCTCTCTTTTCTCTAAGTGATCGACTGAGGCTCCAAAAAGTTGATATTTATATATGGTTCAAAGTTGCAGCACATGTTGGAATATTGTAATCCCCCAAATCCAATTTCACTGTCTTGCCATTTTAAAAGGAATATTGCCGTCAATCTTCCTTGAGAGAATCATGGCCGAGCCATTTAAAATTAAAGATTGCCACAAATTCACTTGCTAAGTGATAAGCTCCCGATAGTGTAAATAAAGGGGCTTATCTACCTCATTTTTGTCACATACACGTGCATAACATGTTTTACTTGACTGATATTGCGCGTAGGTTGTGTTTTTGCCGTTCATAGGTTTTTCGGAGGAATGAAGTATCTTTTTGGTGCCATGGCTCGAACACGAGTCAATCCGTGACCCAAGGCCCGAGGCCACGTGGCACGCCGCTACGGTGCCGAGAAATTCACGAGAAAAGTCATGGAAGAAGGCCAAGTATGCCCGAGCAAAGGCCCAAGTCAAGTTGAGAACGTACGGGCGAAGATCATTTTTCAAGCAACTCCTATCGATAGGAGAATTAGCCCTATCGATAGGAGAGGGATCAGATTGGCCATCATTTTCTACCAAGCAACTCCTATCGATAGGAGAATTGGCCCTATCGATAGGAGAGGGATCAGATTGGCCATCATTTTCTACCAAGCAACTCCTATCGATAGGGGAATTGGCCCTATCGATAGGACAATGATCAGTCTGGCCATTTTTGTGAAAGCAGTGAAGTCCTATCGATAGGAGAATCAGTCCTATCGATAGGAGAAGGATCAGATTGGCCATCCGTGAGCAAAGGATTTCTCCTATCGATAGGAGGATAAGTCCTATCGATAAGACCTGGGTTTTTCAGCCAAATTTTACACCCGACCAAGTTAAGACTTGGGGGCTTTTTGGACATTTCACTTGTAACTTTGGGACTATAAAAGGCCCCAAACTTCAGAAAATTAGGGTATCTTAGAATTTCACCTTCTCTCTCTACCTCCCTTCTTCTTCCCCCACATTTGCTCTACCTTCTCTCTAGAAATTAGGCATTAATCTTCAAGAATCAAAGTTTTTCCCTTCATTAATGTTGTAAGCACTTCTTTAATCTCTATAAATCCGTAGTTTATTTTCATTTTCACTATGTTTCGCGTTTTCTTGTCATTTCTACTTAGTCTCTTCATTTCTCCATTGATAATGTGTGAGTAGTGTAGCAAGGCTTGGTCATGGGGTGATTAACACCCTATGACTTGGGTTATTTTTGTTCTTCTCTCAAAATGAGCATTCAAAGTCGTTTGTTTAAGAGTTGGGGTTCGATTTTATGTATCAAAATTTAGTCTTGTTAATCTCTTTGATCTTGTGTAGGCAAGGGCTTGACTACTTGCCACACATGATGCTTTGAGCTATGGCATTCTAAGTGTTTGTAAAAATGCCTCAATGAACCCTACTCTTGATCAAGCCCATTTTCTAGAATTCAAATGTGCTATAATGTTAAATCTTCCGGTTAAGCATGTTTGACTACGTGGTTTAACCGAGTGATCTTGAGAAGGACAATGTAATTCAAGTCATGGGTGTTTTGAACCCCTTGACTTTGCCTTTAGTGTTAAATTAGTAAAACCTTCAATTTTCTAGTATTAGAGGAAGAGAGAGAACCACCCAACAAACCACCTTATAAGTTGGCCGTCTTAACGCCGATAATCTCATTGCAAGTCAATCTCATGCCGGTCGCATTTGGTCCCTATGGAAATCGACCCCGGTCTTGCCGGGTTACTATGCTTACGACAACCTAGCCCTACGCTTGGGGCGACGCTAACTACAACAAAGCTAGGTCGCAAGCACTAAGTAACAATTTCCTTGATAGGAAGAAAAATCTTTCCAAACCCAAAGTGATACCTTAAATTTGCAGTCAAGTAGAATTATGCCACCAAAATCACGTGCCTTCTAAATTCCCCTCTTTGCTGTCTTCTCCCTTTTAGTGACTGCCAAGACAAATTCCATATCGAGGTGGTCCAATTTGATTAGCTCCCAAATTATCTAATTTGATTGGGCTCCATACCATTCCTGTGCAAATCCTTCCAAATATTGATGCCCATCCAAATTAAAGCCATACACTTTGATTGGCTACACACTCACGGTCTCTCAACGCATCTAAAAAAAGAATGAAAATAAAAAATACAACTCGATAATATGGATACATGTAAATGTATATTATGTCATGGAATTGCCAACCAAAAAAGGAGCTCGGCTTATGGACCTTACAATCTCCCCCTTTGGCACTTCCATGACAAAAGACACTATGGAAAAAAAAAAAAACTATTGATGCCCACCTGTAAATCTGCAGCACAGCACTAAAACAACCAATAAAATTTCTCCCCCTTTTTGTCACGGAAGGACAAAGGAAGAGTTAGATAACTCCAGTAGCATAAAAAAGAATAGGGCAGTGAAATTATTATGAACAGAATAATGCATAGGCCAAAAGGAAACCAATAGAAAATAACCGGTCACCATCTACCAGTGAGTTGAATAACATTATCCATAAGTCAAAATAGCAAAG
Organism: Vaccinium darrowii; assembly: GCA_020921065.1. Lineage (NCBI taxonomy): Eukaryota > Viridiplantae > Streptophyta > Magnoliopsida > Ericales > Ericaceae > Vaccinium > Vaccinium darrowii. Next base: position 10,012,503 of record CM037157.1, read on the forward strand.
TGCCATCTAAGCCCGAGGTACTTAAACCGGAAAACCAACATGACTAGAGAAGTAATAGGAAACAGAATCTAACTACCCCGTAGAGAGCATTACGAAAAAGAGGTACCAATCAGCAAGCAAAAAAAAAAAACATAGTAAAAGACAATCTTGAACTCTTTTGAATGAATCCAAAAAATAATAATAATAATAATAATAATAATAATAATAAATAGTTTAAACAAGAAAAGCCCACTGTGTATCCAATATATATATATGATTTTTACTACGATTATGATTCCAAAATAAATAAATAAAGAGGACGCAAGCAAATTTCAAATGCTGTTAAGAAATGAACACAATGGATTGGCCCATAAATTTGCTCAAGCCACTTCTGGAAGCAGTAAGACCGCATATGAAAAGGAATTGAAAATGCCATTGAGTATGAAACAAAAAACTGTACTCTCTGAAGTCTCAATTTGCAACACACCATCTTAAATCATGTTTCTTGGTTATGAAATTTGATGAACATGCATATTTGTAAACCAACATGGACGAAATAGAGAAATTCATTCAGGGATATATCAAGAGAACAACATGCTCATGAGACACGAATCCATGACAGAGGTGTGTGTGTGACACGTGAACGGCCTTCAAGATTATCAAACCATTAACCACGAAGTTTCTCATCTACGCTTGGGCTGTTACATTTTCTTTCTCCCCCTCACGAAGTCAAACCACGCCCAAACGATAAGACAAATCAAACCATAGAACAACAATAGTCCCCCTCAATCAGTAATACTTCCCCCAAACCAATTTTTTTTTCTCTCTTTTAAACATGGTATTCTCTTTTACCCCACTGTTGTTTGACGCGAATATTCAGACTGGATAGAGCCGGATGATCCGGTTACTAAGCAAGTGGTCCAATACAAAAAAAAAATGCCTTCACGAGGTCTCTTGACGTAGTCGATTAGTCTTTTTATAAATCACTTCACTTGCGGAGTAATAATGAGATATGAGATTTTCTTAAATTTTACATGTTTTACGAGAAAGTTGCATTGATTTGAAATGCGTTTTATGAAAATTTGCATATTCATTAGAGAGTTTTAGAAGACATGCTGCTTTTAATAAATGACATGATACAGTTTTTAAGAAATGAATGAATAGTTGTTGACGAGAAATGAGATGAGAATAAAAATGGATTGATTGATTTGAATTGGATACGGTAGTGCCGCTTTAGCACCGCCCTTCATGCTGTTGCGGTCTGTGATGTGGTTAGGGCTAAGTATTTACAACAGCATAGTGGACGGACCTTGTATCATGCTGTTGCGGTCCGTGATACAACATGGTCGGGACTATGTTTGTATGTGTCGCGGGGTGGACGGATTTTGTATCATGCTATTGCGGTTAGCGTTACAATACAATCGGGACCTCAAATGGAAAGGTTGGTGACTGTCAATTGAAACAATGTCCATAGAGTGGAGTGAATTGGCCTGTGACCCGGTGGTCAGAATAGTGCCCAAATAGTAGATAATATTTGAAGAAGAATTGTGACACTGAAAGATAATACGAGACACAGAACTATACGTACAATACACCTGTTTTGCATATGAGCATCCCGTTATGTTTTATTGTTGATCATGTTTTACTGGTGAACTTTAAACTGTTGTTATTCAATTCTGTCCAAATCTTTTATAACTGTTAGTATAAGGATTTGGGGTAGTGGTTTCTACAAACATTCTCACTCACGGTGTTGCACTTGTGTGACCCTGGCATAATTCCATGATGTTGCTCCGCGACTTTGACGTATTATGCTAGGCTATTGAGATAAATACTTTAGAGAGAGACGAGGGAGAGATGGTTGTGGGTTTTGGGGAGAAGAAGCACAATAGCAGTTGGCGTGCAAAAAGTTCCTTGGGAGTAACCCTGCACTTATTACTATACTTTTTAAGAGATTCTCTCTCAACTTTTATTAGAGAAATGGTAGAAATGAAAACAAGAAACCCATTTTGACATACTTGTTCAATATTTGAATTTTTATTTTACTCTTTTGTAACCCATTTTGACATATTGTTCAACGGTTTGAATTTTTTTTTACTCTTTTTTTTTTTTTTGTCATGTTTTTTTTTTATGGGTAAATTTTGTCATGTTTCTCTATAAATTATGTTTTAGAAGTATATTTTTTCTATATTTTTTTATAAAAAAAAAATACCGCTAAATCCAAAACGGTACCCGGTACCGTACCATGCCAATAGGAAAACCGGTACCCAAGCCGATACGAGATTCAGAACCTTGGTTTCCACCCCTCTTTCAACATTCAAACACCAAATGCACAACACAATCAAAACACTAAGTTTGTCACAACATAATCCCTTCCTTACAAAGTAAATCTAGGAGCGTCAACCTCATTCATCAACCCTCGACCAAAATAAACACGTTATTTCAAGGGAAATTTATCGAAATGGTCCCTCTAGTTTCACCCGTGTCTTGATTTCCTCACTCTAGTTTCAATTGCACTCCAATGAACCCTGTAGTTTCAATTTTGGTCAAATTTGGTCCAATTGATAACAGAGGTTATCAAATTTGGTCCAATTGATAACAGAGGTTATCCCGTCCTTTTATCAAAACCCTCACTTTCTACCCCCCTTTTATACCCTACTCATCCCATTTATAACCCCAAAATCTGGGGAAAATATAGGCTCTTCTCATCTCTCTCTCTCTCTCTCTCTCTCTCTCTCTCTCTCTCTCTCTCTCTCTCTCTCTCTCTCTCTATGCCATTTTGTTCTTTTGTTTGCCATTTTTCTGCAAAGCTGGCTTCCATGGATTACATGTTATGTCCTTGTGGCAAGCGATCACCAGTCACCACTTCATGGACCGACACCAACCCTGCAGAAGATTCATTAGGTGTTACAAACATGGGGTAAGTTCGAACCACGCCAATTTTTTTATACTAAAATGTTTTCTTTGATATCATTTTGCAGTCTCCTGATGCTTGCTAGTTTTTTATGTGTGTGGATCCACCCATTTGTGCTCGTGCTAGAGCTATCATTCTCGGCTTACTCACAAGAAGTTGAAACCACGAAGGCCAGATTCGAGTAGTGAAGAAAAGAGAGAGGATTTACGTGGCTATCATGATCTTATTTGCTGTTTTTTTTTCCTGTTGGAATTGTTCTGTTGATGGTTGCTTTGATGTTGTGGAAGATAGTGGTGGAGGTGGGAACTGTGATGGGTTAGGTTATTTGAATGGCTTGGTTATTGTAAGGGGTTTTTTTGGGGGAGGTGGGTTAGGCTATTGTAATGGTTAGGCAGTGGTGGCAGTGGAGGTGGGTTAGGTTAGAAATAGATATGGTAGGCAGTGGAAAAGTTGTGGTTGTTTAATCTAGCTGACAACCCATTTTGTGAAATCAAATGGTTATTCTATGTCAATGTGAAAAGTGGTTCCCTTCAATTCACTCTTTTGTCAATTTTTGGCATATTCAAGTGTCACTTCCATTAATCTAAAACAAGGTTACAAATACATTCAAAACCCAGTATCAACTTTGTGCTATAAAGTCAGACATTCAAGTGATATAATTCATACCATTGAAGCCGTGCCAGTATTAACAACAGCTCAAGTGATACAATTCATACCATTCAAGTGATACAATTCATACCATACAAATTTTGGTCGAATTTAGACCTCAATGTGATACAGTCCTAACTAATAGCAGCTCAATGTAATACAATCATAATAGTCATAACACCTGTCATCCTAAAAAAACAGTCATAACATAGATAACATTGGAGCACAAATACATGTCTTTGACACCTATAACATAAAGACTGACTTGTGATAAGCCCCCAATATTGTACATATCCAGGGCTTATCTAACTCATTTATCTCACACACACGCGCGATTTCGCGCCTTATATGTTTGATATGCGCGTCGTAGTGTTTTTGTCAAGTTACAGGTTGAACGCGCGAAATAAGCGCATTTGGAGCACTTTGAGAACCATGCCACGTTACCGAGGGCCACGGGCCCCATGGCACGCCAACACCGGGCCCGGGAAGCCAAAAAGTCGCAAAGACAAGTCAAGGGTTGGAAGCCCCATGGCACGCTCACATGGACTCCCGGTGAATTCGGGATTGATCAAGCAACCACGCGACTATAGGTCACCTCCCCTGAGGGCCCCACGATGTATTCAAATGCTTTGGAAGAGGCCCAGAGGCATGGAAGGCCGAGGGAGTGACCAAAGGCATCAACGGACCAATAGTGGATTGATCCACTATTGAGAGTGGATCTATCCACTCAAGCAAAAAACACCATCAGTCAATTCTGGATCGATCCACTCTCAATAGTGGATCGATCCACTCAAGCCAAAAGGTCATCAGAGCTTTCTGGATCGATCCACTCCCAATAGTGGATCAATCCACTTAACCCCAAAGGCTGCATCAGCAATAGTGGATTGATCCACTCTCAATAGTGGATCGATCCACTCTCGTCCAAATGACTCTAGAGCATTCTGGATCGATCCACTCTCATAGTGGATCGATCTACATCAGTCCGAAAGTCAATTTTCTGCTACTTTTTGAACATTCTATTAATGGCAAGTCTTAGTTGTTGTGAGAGCTTTATTAGATATTATGTAGAGAGAGAAAGGGTAGACTATATACACTCTCCTCTCTCCTTCTCTCTCATAACTTTTACTCTTTCATTTCCTAGTTTTATTTTGCTCTCCATTGGAGACTTTTGAAGCTATCTCTCTCTAGTTTTTTCCATGTAAGTGTTTGTCTTATGTTAATTTCATGTTCATTAATCTTGCTACTCTTGTTAAGCTCTTTCAATATAAGTAGTTTATTTTCAATTCTCTCAAGTATTTAATGTTTGTGTTGTTCTAGCTTCATCCTTAGTAAACACTAGTTTCTATTAGTTGTTAGTTAATTTCTTAAGTATTAAAGTGTTAGGCAAACATAGGATCTTCATTAAAAATCACTTTTTAAAGTCATTTGTTATGTTCTTTATTTCCTTCATAAAAATAGTTATGTTTTACGTAGTAATGATCGAGTGGTCATTTTAGGCTCGGTCATGGGGTGATTAGCACCCCGTGACTTAGGTTAATTCGCTCTCCTCGCCATATTGCAAACATTGCTTGTTAATCAAAGAGTTAAGATTAATTTTATGTATCAAAATTTGGATTTATTAATCCCGTTGATCACACGTAGCCAAGGGCTTGACCACTTGGCACGTGTGATGCTTAGGGCTATGTCAATCAAAATGTTTATATAAATGGCACAAGAATCCTACTCTTTGAGAAACACCATCTCTCGTTAAACGAGTTTAAGTACCAAATCTTCCATTCGGGGAGGTTTAACGACGCCCCGAGCCGGTTATTTTAGAGGAGAACGAATTGGCCTAAGGCATGGGTGTTGTGAACCCCTTGGCTTAGCCTTGTTTTAATTAGTCTTTTTAATCTTCCAAGTCATTCACGAAATTAAGTGAATTCCACCCCCAAACTACAAACGCCAAGTTTGCCGCTTTAAGGCTAAACCATCACTCGCGAATCAATCACTCACGCGCTGCGCATTCGGTCTCTGTGGACTCGACCCGGACTTACCGGTATCATGCTACCGTCGGCCTAAACCCTACGCTTGGGGAAATCATTTGATATACAATCCAAGGACGCAAGCAACTTGTTCAAGGCATAACAGTCAAATACATGTCTTAGACAATACAAAATTCTTGAATCCCTGTCTCATAGCCAATAAATGTCCATGGCATAAAACCCATATACTACATACTGCATAGATTTAAAGATTGACTTGCAAAATGAAAAAGTCCCAAAAAAAGTTAGTGTTTATTCAAGTTATCCATCTAGGCCCTACACACAAAAGGCATTCCTCAATAACTAGTCATCTGAACTTGTTCTCTACTTCTATCCCCTGGACCCAAGTCCTGGTCCCTTTTTCCCTCCCCTGGTGCTACCCATTGGTGGTTGGGTTGAACTTTTTGGACCTTGTCTTTGGCTTCTTCTAGTTGGGGTACCCATTGTTGATTGACTTGAACTTTGTGGGCCACTTCCTTGCCTTCTTCCCCTGGTGCTTTTCATGGATGGTTGGGTTGAACTTTGTGGAGCATCATTCCTCCTCAACTATGTACACAACCACAAATTCCCAATTAGACCTTAATGAAATGAACTGACCAATTCAATAACAACATAAATGAAGACTACTTACTAGTAAGTTAGACCTTCTTGCAATTTCTTTCCTTGGCAATGACTAGCCTTTGTAACTTCTATTGTTGTGTCCAAGTTTTCCACATTGGTTACATGTGGTTGTAGTATTCCTTCTCTTCAAACTTGTGTTATCCCTAAGTTCGTCATTTCCCCTATTTCTCAATTTCTTTGGTGTACCAGCCTCCTTTTTCACATTTGGAGGAAGTGGGCCAATCACCACAGTGGGTGTCCACATATCCATCCCATTCAAAGGGTAAATGATAGACTCATAACTGGCCATATAGGTTTCTTTTCTAAACCAATGGGCAACATAGTCATCAACATCTTCATTGCTTTCACGAATGGTTACAATTCTGTGAGGGCATGACATTCTTGTGAGGTCCCATTTCCTACATGAACATGTGTGTGTGGCAAGGTCACATGTGAATTGCGGGCCACTAAAGCAATTTATTTGGTACATACTCTTCGTTGAACAGTGACCTATGTAATTGCTACCTGCATCATGTATTCTCTTATTCAACCTAGCTCTTATGTTAGGACATAGCTCACCATCATATGCCCTCATTTCTTCCCTCTTTTTTTGCCACCATAACATGAGTATGACCCTAATCTCCTCTAACATAGGAATAATTGTCTTACCTCTTGCCTCCAAGATGGTATCATTGAAACTCTCACACATGTTATCTAGGACTTCACAGTTGTTGTATGTGTAGAAATGGGATCAGGACCAGTGCATTGGCTGATCATTCAACAAGTCATTACTGCTTCATTAACTTCATTCAATTCTTGCATATGAAAATTGAACTAGGCCACATAAGTGGCTTTTGCAACACTAAACAGTATCTCCTTCAAATGTAGGCCCTTGTTTGTTTACTTAAAGCTGTTGTCGAAGTGTCTAATGTAGAATCTATGTTCTGCATATGGGACAACCTTGTAATTGATGTAATAAACCCCTGCATTGATAAACATAACTCAATACACTAGCAAATAACAAATCGTAAAATGAAAGACATGAAAAGTAAAAAAGGGCCAACTTAACTTTTGTTTGTCGGAAATGAAAGTGAAGTTGTTGCCTAGGTGAAGATCTTCAACAAATATCTCCAGAAACCATTTCCATGAAGGCTTGTTCTCTGCTTCCACCACAGCATTGGAGACCACAAAACTTTGGTTGTTACCACCAATACCCACAACAATAAGCAATTGGCCTTTGTAAGGGCCTTTAAGATGACATCCATCTAGGCCAATCACTGGCCTGCAACCAGCTAAAAACCCTTTCTTGCAAGCCCCAAGGCATACATACAGTCGTTCAAACCTCTGCCTTCCTCCACTCTCATCATCTTCAATGGTTTTTAGAATTACAGTGGTGTCAGGGTTTGTCCTCCTAAATTCTTCTCAGTAATCTGGTAACTTTTCATACTGCTCCACATGGCTTCTTTTTATCATTTCAAGTGCTAAGACCTTTGCCTTATACAACTGAGCCCTAGACACCCCCACCATGTGATCCTGTTGAAGTTGGTCTTTGAAAGACTTAATTGGCCAACCAGGGTTAGATATAAGTGTCTCTACATACTTCTTTGATAGCCACTTGACAGTCACATGTTTATTGTGGAAGACTTTTACAGTTGTCGGTAGGCTCATAGGGTTTAACTTGGAAGCATTCTGACCCTTGGATTCTAGATGCATTTATTACCCTTACACACAGCTCTAACCATTTGATTATCATTCTTTTTAAATTTTATTGGTTTGAGAGTCCTTATGGCATGCTCCTTTACTGCAGCACAATAGCATGAAGGGCGGCACTCAAGCGGCACTACCATAGCCAATTCAAATCAATCAATCTATTTTCATTCTTATCTCATTTGTCGTTAACAACTATTCATTCATTTTCTCAAAAACCATGTCGTGTCATTTATCGTATCGTGTCTCCTGAATACGCAACATGTCTTGTAAAACTCATTCGTAAATATGCAACTTTTCGTAAAATGCATTTAAAATCAATGCAACTTTCTCGTAAAATCTGTCACATAAAATCATAATTTTTTCTACACGATCAATTTCAAAAAACAATCTAGGTTAGTAGAAAATAGTACCAAACGACTATGTAGTCATATTTAAGAAAATCTCGTGTCTCGTGATTACTTTGTAAGCAAAGTCACTACTACAAAAAGGTATAAAGATCACGCCTAAAAAATAAGAAAGATCTCAGTTTTTGTAAAAACATGATAAAAAAAATAAGAGTTAAATTTTTTTATCAAGGTTAAGTACGTAAATCGAGATGAAATACAGTTTTAATCTCGATCATCTATAAAAACGTGATTAAAAATAAAAATAAAATTAAGCTTTAATCTCAGTCTCATCTTGCTTACAATCACACTTTTTAAATGACTGAATTTAAAGCTTAATTTTATTTTTTAATCAAGTTTTATAGATGACCGAGATTAAAATTGTATTTCATCTCGGTTTTATGTACTTAACCGTGATAAAAAAAATCTAACTCTTACTCGCTCCGTCTCTTTAATTGATCCACTTGGAAAACGTGTATTTTTGCGGACATTTAAAAATGTACTTTCGCATATCGTTTTTTAATTTTTTTTTTTGCACCAAATTAAAGTACTCAATGAGCACTTTAATTTGGTATAAAACAAATTAAAATGTCATATAGACAAAAATGTTTTTTTGGGGTTTGAAATTGCATATATTCCCGTATGGATCACTTAAAAAGGGACGGAGGGAGTATTTTTTTATCACGTTTTTACAAAAACTGGGATCTATCTTATTTTTTCTGTCTTGCTAAAGAAAGATTAGAATGTGATGGATATTGGAGAATGGTTGGGAGTAAAATTTTATGGGGAAAAAAGTTTAAATTTCATGAAAATTATTGAGTTAGAGGATCACAATTATGCTGAGAAAGAGAATAGGGATTTAGATTTTTTTTATTGAAGGAAATTTTGCTGAATTGGAAGATATGACATCCTTTTTAAACCAAAAAAAAAAATTGTGTTTAGAAACTCATAGAATATGTGTTCAACCAAAAACATGTTGTAACCAAAAATTAAACTTTCTCAAACAAGCTTGGAAACTATAAGAGTACATAAAGCGTAGAAAATCATAGTCAATGTTCAAGAAACGAATATGGTCAAGTGAAAGATCTGCAAAAACTATTATATGTATTAAATAGTTCAACAATGTAACGAAATGCATAATTGGTGGGGTGGATAGGTGTTGGTTCTCATGTACAAGAGGTTGAATGGATTGAATCTGGATGGAAGCAAGGTTCGCAAGGTAAGGTTGTTTTTGGACTCCTATTGGAAGTAGCGTGAAAATTTTTTTCATCACGGTTTTTCCCATTTTTTTAATCATAATTTTACTAAACACTAAGATGATTTCTCTATAAACATTCATGGTTTTTAGGCAAACTGAAATGTTATGTTGTCAAAGATCAAAGGTTTTTTTTTAATCACAATTTTTCATGAGTTAATTTTCATCACGGTCTAGAATCGTGATTGAAAGATGGGGACTTTTAATCACACTAGGTTAGGTCAGAGTTTTCAATCGAGATTAAAAGTAAAAGATCATACCAAAAGACCGTGATCTTTATGCCTTTTTTGTAGTAGTGAGTGTTTTATAAAAAGACTAGTTGACTATGTGTTTTTTCAAAACTAATCGGGCATTATAACGACATAAAAATGATAAGTCGAATCACTAAACGGTCATTATAACGGCTACATATTATAGAAAAAGTATTTTAAAGAACTTTTGATTAATTTTGCCGAAAACCAAGTCAACTTGGTAATGACTAGAAAATTGTATAAACACGAGAATTATAATGGCTATGGAAAATACGATATTTAGAAAATAGGGTCAGACTATCTACCTTAATTTCGAGGGTAAGTTGGGTGACGCACAAGCTAACCGGGTGGAATGTGGGCGCCGTAACGGCTACTAACTTCCATAAGAAAAAGAAAGAGTACTTTTTCCTAGAAACACCAAAGCAACTAACCTTCTAGTACTTTATGGATTGGGTGGCGGTTTTTGGTGGAGGAGAATGGCAGATTTAGATTGAATATGGGAATAACAAATTGAGTTTCAAGAGAAAACTCAAGAACAAGTGAGAGCTTCTCTCTCTAAAACTTACTAGGATACTACTACAAAAAACTTCAAATGTGGTGAGTGAGATGGTGTGAGAAACAATGAGAGCATGGAGCTCTATTTATAGGCAATGGGGACTCCCCCCTTTCCTCTCTTGGCTGGCCCTCCCCCTCTCTCTTTCTCTCTCAAAATTTCTCTCATGTGCTCTCATAAATGCTCACTAAATGTACCAAGAATTTAGGGATTTCCTAATTAGTACACAATCTTAGGTTTTATGATGATAGAATCCCTAGGTTTATTCCTCAAATCCTAGGTTTATCTCTAGGAAATCTCTAGGAAATCTAGGGTTTTAATGAGAGAGTAATGAGGGAAAATCTAGTGTAATAGTTAGGTTTAGAATTTGCGTGGCCAACCTTGTTTTAGGAGATTTTATACTAGTACAAATGCATGTATACATTATATACACATGTGCTAATTAAGAGAACTAGTAGGAGGAAGCTTCCTCCTTGGTGTATCTCTCTCAATCTTCCTCATTAATGCCATGATTTGGGGAATATTGAAGATACATGCAATCTTAGGCTTAATCATGAGAATCCATAGGTTTAGATACCAAAAATCTCTACGTTTAACGGAGAGAACGGAGAGAATCCTAGGGAAATCTTAGTGTTTCACTTTAAGGGATTCTTGTATACATATACATATACATGTACATGCATGTAGGTATAGTGTACTTGTTCTTGGAGAACAAGTAGGACCATGTGCAAGCACATGGCTAATTCCTAGGAAATTAAAATTTAACACAGAGTCGTACAAAATCCTAGTGAAAATCTTGGGATTTATGAAGAAAACCTAGAATGCACATGGACAATATATGGGGTTCTTTATGAAAGTAGATATACTAGCACATGTTCATATATACTAGTAAGCTAGTAGTAAATAATTTACCAAACAAATAATTATAAAGTAAAAGTAAAATACATATTAACCTCTTTCCAAATCTACTTATTTCCATATTTTATTCGCAATTGGAGAATCCATCTCATCATTTATAACCTCTTTCCAAAATATAGCATTGGGTGACAATAAGGCTTCTTGTAAAGAAATGGGAGTATCATTTATATTAAAGACAAGATAATCAAGGTCAAAAATCTTTTTCAACTCTAACTCTTTTACTCCTTCTATTAGTTTTCCATTTGATAAAATGGAGATTTGATAAAATCAAGTGGGTGATTTTAGCAAATGAAGTGGGGAGGAGATTTTATCTCCAATGAATCTGGACTCGTGTGTGTCCAGATTCATTGGAGATAAAATCTCCTCCCCACTTCATTTGCTAAAATCACCCACTTGATTTTATCAAATCTCCATTTTATCAAATGGAAAGCTAAGCCTAAGTTCAACTTCAGTATTCACTTGACTTAGAACATGAGGAGTAGAAGAAACTTGGTTGAGACAAAATATATATTTTCAGGAAATTCTTGACCCCGAGTATTTCTTGATTTAAAAGCGGATTTTTCTTCATGAAAAATAGTATCACCTTATTCAAAAATCTATAGGTTGTACTATTTACCGCATATCCTAGAAAAGCACAATTGGTAGCTTTTACATCCAATTTTTGTCTGTAGGGTTTGTATGCCTTACAAAAGCTAGACAGCCTAAACTCTCAAATGTCCCAAATTTGTCTTACGCCCCTTTCAAACCTCAAAAGGTACAAGTTTTGTTTTTTTATGTGGTACTCTAATTAACACATAACAGTCAGTCAAAATTGCATCGCGCCAAAGACTTTTAGGGTCTCTGGAATCAACAAGCATGATATTAGTTAGATCAATCAATGTTCTAGTTTTTTCTTTCAGCAACATAATTTTTCGTTGAGGAGAATATGGTGGTATAATCTCATGGATAATTCCCAGTGACTAAACAAATGAGTCAAAGCCAAAACATATATACCCTCAACCTCTATCACTTCTAATTTCTATTTATCTTTTTACCGAATTGATTTTCAGCTTCTTGAAGGAATTCTTTAAATTTCTCAGAAGCATCAGTTTTATGTTTTAGCAAAAATACGTAAGTATATTTTGAAAAGTCATCAATAAAAGTGATAAAATATCTATTTCCTTAGAATCAGGGGAGGTGCTTTGCACCGTGCTGTGCACTCCTTGGTCATCTAATCGTGTTTTGAATGGCCTGGATGTGTTTTTAGTTTTTACCAGTAAAAATAAATCAAAATTAAATTAAAATTTTCGAACACATTTGGGCTGTCCAAAACATAATCAGACAGCCGAGGGTGCACAGCACCCCCTGGTCCATTTCCTCACAGGTTAAAATTTCTTCGTATTCACGTAATTCTGTATGAATTATATAGAAAGTAATTAGTTCTTTACTTTTCGATGATACATAGCTCAAAGCCCTAGGAATCCCTATTTATAACCTCTAGGTAGACCATACGTTAACTTAAAGAACTCTTGACATTAATTCTTATGCGAACCGGTTTAAGTGTAATTAGTATACTTCATTAAATATTCAAAAGTTACAACAAGGAGTCATAGGCACCTTTAGTAGATCTTAAAAATCTTCATGGATTTGCGAAAATCAATCACTTTTATTGCGGAGCTAAATCCCAAAGCCAACTATATAAATAAGTATGCGGAGGAGAGAAGCACCATTTTGAAACACCAAAATATTACATTCAGTTCTATTCGAGTTTAACAATGAGCTCCATTTTCTTTCTCTCACTTATCATAACATCTATCGTTATTTCAAATACCGTACAATCATCCAAGGATGCAGAGGTGCATGTAATTAGTCATCTTTCTAATAAAAATGGTCCGTTGCGAGCACGTTGTCAATCTGGAGATATCGATTTTGGCATGCATTATATTGATAAAAATTATGAATTCTCTTGGGAATTTAATATCAGTCGCTTGTTCGGACGTACTCTGTTCTTCTGTCACTTCTATTGGGGATCTCTTGATAGTGTTTTTGATGTATTTAATGATGCGAATGACAAACTTATCAAATTTTGTCGTCAATCAGGTCAACCGGGTACTTATTGGAAGTACAAATGTTATTGGGTAGTAAGACCTGATGGTTTCTATCTCAATAATAATACGAAAAGCCTGGGTAAGAAATTACATCACTGGGGTGAACAATGAACGCCCTTAGTATTTTTATTATTGTAATCCCCTCCAGCATCATTTTTGTTGGTGCCACATAAATAATGACAATGAAAACCTTCGGTTTCTTTTGCATACATTAATTTTCCTGCCACATTTGTTGTACTCAAGCCGGGCCAAGTAGCCCTGATGTTTGGGTTGCCCAAGCCCAACCAAAATTTGGTTGCCAACTTAATATTAAGTCATGAAAAAAAACATACAAGCCAAAAATAATATCTACGTTACATTGTGCTTTTAATTTGAATCAAAATTTAATCTCTGTTATAGTGTTTTATTATTAATACGATCCGATTTAAAGAAAAGAACTTCTTTTTGTATTTTTTGAAGCAAATTCTTCTAGATTTTTAATATATCCAAGAAGGTAAACAGATCATGGTAGTTTCATAATTTAACTAAAATGAACTTTAAAAAAAATATATATACAACTAAAAAAAGTGAACAAACATAACAAAGTACTGCTTATACTTGTTTTTTCTCTAAATTATCATGTTAACAACTTTACTCAACGTAAAAATACTATTTGAACAATAGAGATTATTTATTTTAAATCTTTTTATCAAAGTTTTTTTGATAAGTTCTTTTTTTTTTATCAAAGTTTGATGAGTAGAAATCATGTTAATAACTTTTACTCTCATTAAAATTCTATTTTAACAATAAAAATTGTTTATTTTAAATCTTTTTTATCAAAGTTCATTGAGTGAAAAAAAATTAGTTCGATTTATTCAGAGTTTCAAATGATTAGGGCATCTTTAGTGCACTACCTAAAAGAGGACCCTAAAGTACCCTAACTAGTTACCTAGAAAAACTCAAAAAATTCTCTCTAGTGCACAAAAATTGACTCTCTAAAATCCTACGTGGCACCCCTCGCTCCCTAAAATGCCCCAAGTCACTACTAGGGGTGTACAAGAAAACCGAAAAAATCGCGAAATCAAACCAACCGAACAGAACCGATCTATTTGGATTGGTTCTATGGTTTAATGGATTGGTTTTGGTTTCAAAAAAATGAGAACCGTTTATTATGGTTTGCTCATGGGTTTTATAATTGCAAACCGTGGTTTGAACTGAACCGGACCGTTAATATGTGTGTACACACACATACCAAGAGCCATCAATAAAGCTTTTCAACTACCCACCAAACTCTTCTACTCCCACAAATGGGCAAAACTCTTCCACTCCCCAAAACTATATCTTGTTTCCCATAAATCTGAAATCCTACAATGATAGCTATATCGAAACTCTTTTTAAGGATTCCAAAGTTATTTCACTCTCACGTCTGTAACTCTCTCCCAGATTATGGCTCTCTCACTCACTCTCACTCTCTCCAAATTCATCAAATTGTGAGCAATTTTAATAAATTAGTGGTATTTTTATTCATGATTTTTTTAAAGCAATTTGTAGATGATAAATGGTTTAGAACCATAAACTGAACCAAACCAGACCTCCAATTTGGTTTCATATGTGTCACTCACTCTCTCTCTCTCTCTCCAAATTCATCAAATTGTGAGCAATTTTAATAAATTAGTGGTATTTTTATTCATTTTTTTATAGCAATTTGTAGATGACAAATGGTTTAGAACCATAAACCGAACCAAACCAAACCGATCAATTCTTTGGAACCGTAAGATATGGTTCGGTTCCTGAATTTCTACAAAATCGGTCCAATCCGGACCATGTACACCGCTAGTCACTACCTAAATTTGGGGAGAGACTTAAGGAGAGAGAAAGAGGGAGAAAGAGAGAGAGAGAGAGAGAGAGAGAGAGAGAGAGAGAGAGAGAAATGAAAAACTAAAAGATAATGAATATATATAGGTAATCCATTTGTAAGTTCCTTATTTGTGATTGGCTAATTCCGTGACGTTTCTATGTAATTGAAATCCTATATATATGGTAGTTAGTTGATTGATTGGTGTGAAGTCAAAGATCAGAAAGCATTATGGGAAGATTTTATCTATCTCTAAAGAAGATAGAGAAGATTAAGAAGATTGTGAAGATTTTACTCGGAAAGAATTATGGACCTATTGTGTTTGGAAAAAGCAAGAATATCGGGGGAAAGAAAATTAAGAATAAGGAAACAATGTAATTGGTGACAAAAAATGACTCGTCACTAAATGTAACCAACAACGACAAAGAAATCCAAGCCTGTCACCGAAAGTGTTGGATTCTTACGCGCCAAATGGAGGTAATTTACGGCGACAAAAGTTTTGTTTGGGTGACAAATTTTGTGTCACTGAATATCAGAATTATGGGTGACAGGGCTTCCCTGTCACCGAATGCTCTAAATTTTGGCGCCCCGGACCAAAACCAATTTGGGCGGGCAATTCTAATTTTCGGGGTGTCACTGAAAAGTTAGTAAACAAAAACTACGTCGTTTCATGGCCTCATGCTTTGTCACCAAAAATTCATTACCCAAGTATCCTCACTATCAACTTCTTTCGGCCGCCTCTCTCTCAACTATTCAACGATTAAAGAGTTCCTCAAATTTCTGGTTGGAGAAGGGAAAATCGGTAGTCTCTCAAACCCTACATTTCCCTATCTTCTCTCCACCACCACACCCAATCGCGTATATATATATATTTATGTCTCTGGTACCAAACTGAATTCTGTATCTATTATTATCCTTTCTTTGCAGTGGATTGCAATGTCGACAATGGCATCGGATGTAAAATCAAACGGCGAAGAGGTAAGAACTTCAAACCCTAGCGTAGAAATTGGGGCAATTTCATCCATTTTGAGTAATGGTTATGGTTTTCATTCAACCAATGGCACAAAAGACAAGCCATTGAAGTTAAAAATCTTCATACGCTATGATCCACGCGGAGGTCTCGCTTACGAGGTCTGTCGCTACTCAATCCTCAAGCGAGCCTCCATCCTGATCGAGGTCATGCGGAGTGGCGGAGCCAGTGCAGGACCAGGGCGGGCACGTGCCCACACTGGATTTTTACCCCCTGTTTTTTTTTTTTTTTTTTTTTGCAGCCCGTTTTAAAGTTTACTATATATAATAAAATTATCTGCTTTCTGACAATAGATATGCTTGGTCCAGTTGGCCAAACGCTGGCCTTCCTCCTTGAAGGGCAGGTTTTGAATCCTGGTAGCCTCGTCAGGATGTTATTTTTTTGGGTAAATGTCTCGTCAGGATGTTGGTAATATGAAACATGATTTCTTGCCAGCTTATTCACTTGTTTGTTCTACCTTTCTTTTCTTTTTTTTCTTTTTTAAAGGATCATACTATCCACATTAATGTATGAAATCCTATTAAAAAATTCCGAAAGCCGAACAGCCTGCTCTCTCCAACATCTAAAGATCCGCCAGCTTTTGATTTGAACGAAGAAGACAAATTAATGTACAAATGATGACTGGTTATTGTTGTTAGGGAGTGAGACTCGCCAGCAATGGTGGATTTACCATTGAGCTTTTTAGTTTTTGAGTTTTTTTGGTAAATATAACATCAAACCTACCTTTCTCTCTGCACGTGATCTTGCACAAAAAATGGTGATCTTGCACGAAAATTATGGAAATTGGAAGACATCAAGTTTATCCATTGGTTAACTTGCTTTTAGTTTTTGCCTAACTTTACCGGTTGCCACTGCTGTAGTTGAAAGGGCATTTCCAGCTATGAATTATGTGAAAAAAATCCGTGGCGCAATCGAATGGGCGATCAATATTGGACGAGTGACAGCATGATTGCATATATAGAGAAAGGCATATCGAAAAGCATAGACAATATTAAAACTATTATGCAAAGTTTTCAAACCATGAAAACTCATCGTGGTCTATTGTAAAGCCTAACTTTAGTGACCTTTGATTATGACTATGATCATTTTATTTTTATTTTTGATGGAAAGGTTGTTAACTATAGTGTATGATCATGATTATTTGTACTCATGTTACTTTTTGCTAGTGTTTTTAATGAAGTAAGTTCATATTGGCGTACCATATATCTCGTCGTGAATTTTTTTCTAGCTTCTTTCTTCGTGGTGCCCACACTGCACCAGATTCCTGGCTATGCCACTGGTCATGCCGATCAACAATCCGAATTGCAAAAAACTGGGGTTTACTGGCGGGAGAGAGGGAAACTCGAGACCACTGAGTTTTCGTTTTCCCGATTTTTTACTCCTTATCTCCCTGGGAAAATGGGTATATTTTTCTCTCTGTGGCAAAACTAGAAATACCTCAATATGCTTAAGCACCATTTTTACCAAAAAGTGACAGGGCTCCTCTCACTTCTAAGACACTTACAAATAAGCAAGGTTGTTGGGTCTTTCTTGCTCTTTGTGCTCTATTGTTTATATTACAATTAAGCAAGGTTGTTGGCATTGTTGGTCATGCCCATTAGTCTGTTGGCATTGTTGGTCATGTCTGCCTAATTTTTTTTCTTTCCAAAAGTTGTGAATGGGAACTTGAAAGGAGTCGTCATGGATTTCAAATTATCGAAAAACCGACAAAGGGTTAGGTTAGAAACTCTTAGAATAGCATAAATTTAAGTGGAACTGAAAATTGCAATTTCTTTTGCAAATCTCATCTTTTTTCGATGCTTTTCATAGGTAGAACAATCTCTTCTAGTTACTGGGATTGGGTATGAACATGATGATGCATGGGCAACCAACATTGAATTATTCAAAGAATTCACTGACATCAGCTGGGTAATTATGATTTCGCTACTTTGATATCTTGTTTCTGTACCTATATCATACGGAGAAGCAATGGGTTGTTCAAAATTTTATCAATTTTGCCTAGTGTATGTATAGACTTCGGTAGGATATTACGTGCTTGCAAGTAAATCATATAAGTGCTTTTCCCCTTTGTTACATGCAGAACAATAAACTTGAAAATGTGAATGGCATTTCCCTTGTGATGCAGCGAGCTCAAAAGGACATTCACACTAACTAAAAATGACAATACCACAGTATGCTCGACAATCTCTTCTTGCCTATGAGATATCTACCTTTTAAGATTGTTATAATCAACATAGTTATGATCATGTGTACTTTTCACTTGCTGTTGGAAATTTTTGGCTTTTATTGTTTAGCTGCATTTATAAAATTTAAACTTCAAGCAGATAGTTTAAGAAGCTGGAGGGGTAGTTTCTTGCATGGATGGTGAACAACATTATTGATTTTTCGTGGTGGTTTAAGCCAGAAGACTACCTCACTGAACTTTGACATGCCAGAGTGCAATTTCATTTGAAATCTCGCAATCAGGTGCAGTCTACATTCATTCCTGTTGTACACTGTGTTTATCAAGCCGTGTCCCAACATGTCCATGTCATGTCCCCATATGTCCATGATGGGTTCCCAGTGTGCCCCCTCCAAAAACTAAATAAATTTAGTGTACACGACACATGGTGTGTCCAACACGTATTTAGGCAGGTCCCCATGTCAAGTGGTCTCCTAGTAGTGCTATGAAGCTACTGTTGTTAATGAGGATGGTCCACTTGACTAGTTTTGCTTGAAGGCTGCTTACTGCTACTAATGCTATTGCTATTGGCCAAGCTTAGTTGAAGTCATGGTTCAGATTTTGTTAAGTGCTATTGTTGCTTTTTTTTTTTCGAAGAGCAAAAAAGATGTTATTAATCAAATAGATACATGGTTCATTTCCTTGTTTTGGTGCTGTTTGATAAAACTGAAAACTGAAAGCTGAAAGCTGAAAGCTGAGAATTAAGTACTGAAAACTGAATGCTGAATTTTTTAAGCTGAAAAGCTGTTTGATAAAACAAACTAAGCACTGAATTAAAAAAAAAATTTGGGTTTTAATTCTTTTAATTTTATTAATGGTCATCATGTATTTGTGGTAGTGGTGAAGTGGTGATTGGAAGGTGGTGAGGGTGGTGGCGAGGTGGCGAGGTGGCGGTGGCAGTGGAGTAATGGTGGTGGTGGAATGATGGTGAGTTGTGTTGGTAGTAGAGTAATAGTGGTGCAATGTTGGTGGTGTAGTGGTGGTAGTGTGATGGTTATGGTGTGGTAGTGATGGTGGTGGGCTGGGTGGAATGCTAGTGGTGGTGGTGAAGTGATGGCGGTGGCATGGCAATAGTAGTGGTGGTATATGGGTAACGGTGATAGTGGTGGTGGCGGTGTGGCAGTGGTGGTGGTGGTAGTTGTGGTGGTAGCGGCATGGCGGCAGTGCAATGGTGGTGGTTGTGGTGGTAGCGACATGGCGGTGGCAGCGGTGCAATGGTGGTGGTTGTGGTGTGGTGGTGGTGGTGGTGGTGGTGGTTGTGGTTGTGGTCGTAGTGGTGACATATGGGTAACGGTGGTAGTGGTGGCATATGGGTAGCGGTGATAGTGGTGGTGGCAGTGTGGCAGTGGTGGTGGTGGTGGTGGTGGTATGGCAGTGGTGGTGGTGGTGGTAGTTGTGGTGGTAGCGGCATGGCAGCGGCGGTGGTGTAATGGTGGTGGTTGTGGTGGTAGCGGCATGACGGTGGCGGTAGTGCAACGGTGGTGGTGGCAGCGTGGCAGTGGCAGTGGCAGTGGCAGTGGTGGTGGTGGTGGAGGTTGTGGTAGTGGTGGTGGTGGTGGTGTAATGGTGGTGGTGGTGACAGCGGCGGTGGGGGTGTGATGGTCGATTGTAAGCACATAGAAATTCACTCAGAATTAAGTAGCTCAAAGCTACTTAATTTTTTTCAATTTTTTAGCCTACATTTTAAGTGGCACTTAATATGTTAAGTAACATAAAATGTGGTTATCAAACCTATTTAATAACTTATTACTTAATTGATTCAATTTTAAGTGCTGAATCTGTGTTATCAAACAAGGCCTTTGTTAGAGTATTTTTTGTTTGCTTTGTCTTTCTCGTAAGTAACTTTTGCCAGAGCCAAGTAGCCAAAAGAAAAAAAAAAAGAAAAAATGAAAAGCCGTAAATGGTGCTTTGGAATAGGTTTGTAGGTCAATTTGACTTAATCTTACTTTAGTTCATTGGTCTTGACTTAGCAACACTCATAAATCTTGCCTCATTTCTCACACACTTAGAACAGTATTCTAAACCATTTATGTCACAATTCTTCGGGAACACAAACATAGGCAACTGAGACATGTCTCAAGTTATAAAAACATAGCCACATAGGCAACCTAAACCATATGGGTCAAAAGCATATAAGACATGTCTCATTTTTCTAACACAAGAAACATCTCTTAGAGCTCCACCCGGAAGTCCTCTTTTTTTGCACAAGCTCGTAGGAATTGTGTCAGTACGTAAACATTGTCGTTCCTCTTTAGAGGATTCTTTTTTCTTTCATCCCTAGCAGACATGTATATTTGCACATTGTCGGACACGTACATGTGTCGGATACGGACATAGACACGGACACGGCCCCCTTCGTTTAAGTGTCCGTGCTTCTTATAAAAGGAAGAATGGCACGACCACCTCTCTCTTGATGAATGGAACTTGATGATAATGTGAAAATCTAATCTGATCCTCGTATAAGTATTACAATCAGAACATGTCAGTTTTAAAGGTCTTAGATTTTCAATTTTGAGTTGTCTGCTTGATGTTAAATAATTGTGTTTTTCTTTTCCTCGTCTACAGGTGAATTGTGAGATAGAGTTGAAGACTTTTGGCACTCGGGGAGTTAACTTATGGACTCAGTTTGAGTGACTAGTTTTGAGTTGTTATTATCATTCGACACTATCTACGAATGTTTCTTAGCTTTGCTAATGCTATGTTCGGAAGTATTTTGACAATGATTTTTTTTTATGTGATATTTGCCTTTGGACTAGAGTTTTGGTGTTCGGTGAATCGTATTATAGATTATTGGTTCAAGAATATCATACAAATGTTCGGTGGCATTCAAATTCAGTGTATAGTGTGTCATTGAAGTCTACTTTTAGTGACAAAATAGGTGAACCAGAAAAGGTTATTGGTGACAACACGAATGGCCGTCATGGTGCATACTTTTAGTGACAACTTTGTCACAGAAAATCTCTCTTTGGTGACACCCGTATTGCTGTCACTATTATTTTTTGGTGACATCTGTGTCACGGAAAATCTCTCTTCCGTGACACCATATTCTTGTCACTGTTAAGAGCATTCTGTGACAGTCACACAATTTTGTCACTGTTGACTTTCAGTGTCATGGATGTAGTGACATATTTTCCTGTGTCACCGAAAAGTATTGGTGACAAAAATTTGGCCTTTGGTGACATTTTCTCGTGTCACTATTGGTGTTTTTTCTTGTAGTGTCATTTTGTTTAAGGAAACAAAATATTTGGAGATGTGTAATTCACCCAATCAAGAAGCAACAGGTTCGCTTGAGGGAGTAGTTGAGCGTCAACAGTTGGATTGGTTCTGCTCGAGCGAGTTAGTTGAGCAACAATGCCATTTTATCAGGTTATTTTAAATTGCACGTTATTTTTTTTTTAACGTAATAGTAAGTGGGCAACCAAGATTGAAGCCGGGCTTGGGCAACCCAAATGTCGGGGCCGGCACTGTATATTTTGCGTTAGTCAATTTACCCCCTACCAGTAAATTGATAACAGATTTTGCTGACTGACACATTTATTTCCGTTACATGAACTTAGGGCTTATCTCTCTCTCTCTCACCCACCAAATCCTTCCAAAAAAAAAAAATAGTCCTGCCTTGATTGGAAATGGGTTTTGCTGAGTGTGAAATGTATAGAAAATGAATTGACCGGGGACCACTACTCTACTGTAAATCTGTAATGGAAAATTGACAGATTTTTCTAATGTAAGGGAGACCACTACACACCAACTACAATGTCAAATTTTTCTAATGTAATGGAAAAATGGGACCACTACTTTTAAGCACACCAAAATCCATGCAATCATTACAAAACTTAGTTTCATGCACAATTTTTCCAAAAAAAATAACCCAAACCATGCAAATATGTACAACACTGTCGGAAGAATCCGGTAGTAGATAAAATGAAAGCATGACAGTTAAGAAACAACCAAACAAGTACAAGCCCTAATTTTTTTATCAAATATGAAATACACATACATATAGAGAGAACGAGAGAGCTTGGAATACACATACATACAAAGAAAACCCCTAATTACGTATAGAGCCTGAGCCTATTCCATCAGTTACGTACCTCGATCGGTTGTGGGTTTTGCAGCTACGTTTGGTTAGTTCGAGAGCTGAAGAGGGAGAGCATCTCTACTCTGATGTGACCAGGTCGATTGAGAGAATGAGAGAAACTGTCACACCCCACTCTGGCAAAATAAAACTTGCACAAAGTGACAGGACACCTGTCACCACCTGTACGCCTTTCCGGCTTCTCACAAAAATAAAACTCAAAATTAGACTACAGCTCGCAGCAGAACCAATAAAAATAAACGGGTGTTCACACCTCCACATCAATTGTACAGTCAACCATATTAGACTTGTACTGAACCACATCAACCTCACATTATATAGTCATTCTACATCACCCTCTAACTGACAGAATTATAAAACTCAACCTCTATGAACACCTGACTGGCACCCTAGCACTGTAGTGGACCGACGTCTAGCTCAACTGAGAATCTGCAACCAAAAAGGTTACAGGAGAATGTACGTTAGCAACATAATAAAAAGAAATGTCCAAGCTCCTTGAATGAATCAAAGTTTAAATATCACACCAACACCTTTTTTTATAAGAACAATAAATCTCCAACAATAGGAGTTTTTCTCAAAATTCTCAACAAACTTTCTCAGCCTGCACAATTTATCTCAAAACACAGCCATCACATTTATTTCGAAAGTATAGCCCACCGGCTTATCCAGAAAAACACGGCCCTCCGACCCAACTTAAAACATGGCCCACCGGCCCATCTCAAAATACGGCCCATCGGCCCATCTCAAACACATTTTTAAAGGATTTCAAAATTAGCAACATTCTCTCTCACAGCAATAAGTAATAACAACTAATTTTACCAAATGTGCCAACGAGTCGCCAACCTCACGACCGGGAGTTATGACGGTACCGTTACCTCGCTCACAGGCTCACATATAGTGGCGATGACGAGGGCCATTCTTTATCACCAATGGTAGGTGCAATCCACACAGTAAACAAGAGCTAAGCTTGCACTGCTCACATTTGGCACAGCCCACGAATGCAAGTTGCCAACCTTGCAAACTAAATATTGGCACAGCCCACGCTACAAGATGCCAACCTTGCAACTTTTTGGCTAAAATGCTGGCACACAGCCAGATGGCACAGCCCACGAATGCAAGATGCCAACCTTGCAAACTAAACATTGGCACAAAAGGCATAAAACATTTTCTTTCCACTCACCAAAAATCATTTGATCCATCCAACCAAAAACGTTGCCATCATATACTCAAAAATAATCATCAAAGGAGCTTTCAGGAACAGTAATAATCACACGACAAATTTGAAAAACAAAACATTTCTTATTTATTATAGAAGCTGTACATCCTCACCTGTCACAACAGGACCAACTCTGCCAAACACTCAACCTCTGTGCACCGAAGGCGTAACCACAACCATCCTTATAATAACATCACCTATAATAACAATTATATATCACCCATAAGCTCCCTACCAAAAATTCATGCCCAAATGCAAGTTAAATGCATGAAAATGCATACTACGACCCAACAGTGCTGCACTCTGCGAATTTCCAGAATTAATCTACTAATCCATTTCCCACGAAATCTTTACCACAACCTCCAAACTCATACTTAATCATCATATCAAAAATTCAGAATTTTCTGAGCCCTGTAACTATTTTTAATCAACCGTCAAACTAACCCAGAACTTGCTGAAAATTCCATGAAACGGATTTTTCTCCAACTTCAAACTAAAAACTGCTATTCTCTGGAAAGAATTGAGGCACAAATCATACATCGTTTCGAAGGTATACGAGTCTAGTTTCATAATCAAAAGACGGTGTACCAATCGGATACCGGAGCTAAAAGTTATAACCGTTTTCCCAGGACATGTCAGTGCCGTCTGCCCAAACACGCACCTGACCACAGATTGATTCACGAATTTTCATATTTTCTGTACTTCTCATAAAATCACGAAAATTTAACACAAGGTCTAGAACTCATATGGGTACCTCCAGTTAAATTCTCATAAATTTACGAGCTCTGGAACTATATCTAAAAATTCGCCACAAATCATGGCAGCTTAGTTTTCCATAAAAACAGTCGGTGAAACCCTTCATCTTCCCTCCACGAATTTTGTAAAACCAAACCCCAAATCACTCTTGTGAGATGCAAAATACCAAATTAACTTGTAAATGAACAGCATACTTAAAAATTTCTGAAATTAATCTTCAATTCATACCTCAATTTTGGATTTTCCCCAATTT
Source organism: Vaccinium darrowii (assembly GCA_020921065.1). NCBI lineage: Eukaryota > Viridiplantae > Streptophyta > Magnoliopsida > Ericales > Ericaceae > Vaccinium > Vaccinium darrowii. The sequence continues at coordinate 10,037,225 of CM037157.1, forward strand.
TTTCTTCGTTCCTTCCTTCTTCTTCCTTCTTCTTCTTCTTCTTCTATTCCTTCTTCTCTTCTTCCTCTACCCACTTCTCCCTTTCTCTCCCTCTCTCTCCCTTCTCTGATTACCCCCTCCACCAAACGAAGTGAAAGAAGAAAAAAACAAAAAGGAAAGAAGAAAAGAGAGAAGAGAGGACGACTTTAGGGGTGGGGTGGGACCCACTCCCATATTGGAAATTCTCCACTTCCAGCAGGCGGCTGGAACTCCGCGACCGCGAAACAAGCCCTGTTTCGACCGTGCAGTCCAGATACTACCTCAGAAAATTCTAAAAATTTTACCATGACTCCAATAAATTATCTTGAGACTAACCGCGGTCTCGGTTTAACCAATAATATTCTCATAAGTACTCCTAAATGTGTACCAAATATTTTTGAAATAATCCGGGGTGTTACAGAGAGAGACAGAGTAGGTCAATCTGTGGTGGGTGGGTTTTGTGGGTGGTTCAGATTTTCTGAGAGAGACAGAGATAGAATATGGTTTTGTTCGTGAGAGAGAGAACAAGAGGGTTTCAGATTGAGTGAGAGAGAGAGAGAGTAGGTCGACTGAAGACGGTGGGGGCATTCTCGAGTGAAGACGGTGTTAGGGTTTTGTTCGTGTGAGAGAGAGAGATACCAGGGTCTGATTGATGGTGAGATTGCAGGAGAGCAGCAGCGGTGGAGGAGATCGCAGGAGAGCAGCAGCGGTGGAGGAGATGGCAGGAGAGAGAGGGCTTTTTCGAGAGGGCCTTTTCTCTTGTAGCACCAGCGGTGGAGGAGATCGCAGGAGGGCTCTTTTTGGCGGTGGAGGAGATCGAAATAGGGCTAAATGTCGTCTGGGAAGGAGGGAAATAAAGATGGGAGGGAAAAGAAAAAAGGGAGGGAGGGAAAAGAAAGGGGACGCGCGATTTTTTTCAGGCCCGGAACAAAATATGGACCATTTCCGGGGTTTTTTAAGAAACGCGGGGAAGCAAATGCTGGGAATGCCCCTTTTTGTTGTAGTGGATCCGATTTCGGGTCTTACAATCTTCACAATCTTTCCAATCCGGACCATGTACACCCTTAGTCACTACCTAAATTTGGGGAAAGACTTAAGGGGAGAGAGAGAGAGAGAGAGAGAAATGAAAAACTAAAAGATAATGAATATATATAGGTAATCCATTAAAGTGCATTCTTCATTAGCTAGCTAACTAAGTTCTTAGCACATAAAATAGGGTCCCACATGTGTTTAGGTGTACACTTTAGCAAACATTTTTTAGGTAGTGCACTAGAGATTAATTACCAATCACTTAATTAATAACTCTTGACCTTGATTCTTATGCTAACCGGTTTAAGTGTAATTAGTATACTTCATTCAATATTCAAAATTAGTTTTCAACAAGGAGTCATAGGCACCTTTGGTAGATCTTAAAAATCTTCTTGGATTTGCGAAAATCAATCACTTTCATTGCGTAGCTAAATCCCAAAGCCAGCTATATAAAGAAATATACGAATGAAAGAGAAGCACCAATTTTAAACACCACAATATTACATCCAGTTCTATTCGAGTTTAACAATGAGCTCCATTTTCTTTCTCTCACTTGTCATAACATCTATCTTTATTTCGAATACCGTACAATCATCCAAGGATGCAGAGGTGCATGTAAGTAGTCATCTTCCTAATAAAAATGGTCCATTGCGAGCTCGTTGTCAATCTGGAGATATCGATTTGGGGATGCATTATATCGATAAAAATCATGAATTCTCTTGGGAATTTTATATCAATCGCTTGTTCGGACGTACTCTATTCTTCTGTCAGTTCTATTGGGGATCTCTTGATAGTGTTTTTGATGTATTTAATGATGCTGATGACGGTCTTATCAAATTTTGTCGTCTATCCGGTCTACCGGGTACTTATTATAAGTACAAATGTTATTGGGTAGTAAAACCTAATGGTTTCTAGCTATCTCAATAATAATACCCGAAGCCTAGGGAAGAAATTACGTAACTGGGGTGAACAATGAACACCCTTAGTGTTTTTACTATCGTAATCCCCTTTGGCTCAAGCGTCATTTTACTGCCACATTTGTTGTACTCATCTATTGCCAGAAACTAAGGCTGTGTTTGGAAGTTAGGAAAGAAAGAGAAAATAATTAAAAAGGAAATTAGAGGAAAATTTGAAGAGAAAATGAGAGAAAGTTAAATAGAAATTTGAATATTTTCCTTCCTCTTCTTGTAGAACCAAACAAAGGAAGAGAATTTTTTTTAATTTTCTCTCCCTTTCTCTTCATTTCCCTAAGAACCAAACAGAGCCTAAAGACTTTCACTTTGTGATGACATTTGTATGTTTTTTTGGTGGAAAAAGAAATCTTTTTAACTTGAGGAAAATTATATACATATATATATGTGTGTATCTATCTTTTTTTTTTTGGGGGATCAAGTATATCTATCAGGTATATCTATCTATATAATAAGGGAGGGTCGTTTTTTAATCCAGACATAAATCCAACGGTCTACGCTTAATTTTCCATGAGCTAATGGTTGGGATTGGTTTTCACCCAAGCACTTAAGGGCTCAGATTGAATATTAGCTAACCAAGGGCCAGGATTACTACGAAATAATGGCGCCCAAAAGGCGGTTGAGAAAACACCCCTTTTCCTATGACAGCACGACTTTTTCTTCCCCTTTTCTCTTGAAATTTGTCAAATGTTTCAGAAGTTACTTCAAACTGCCGTAAGTTATCAATTTGTTCCTTTTTTCGTTTCCTGAATCTCATTTTTCCCGTTTTATGTAAATGTTCTTGCGGCGTTGGTTTTCCAAACGCAAAATTTAAAACTTGGTATTTACCTGACACAATCCCTTCCGTACGCCACTGTTGTGGGACAAATCCGACAAGGCTCTGGGTCGGTTTAATTATAAGAGACCCAGGGTGTGTGGCACGGGCCGATGCGGTAAGGGTGGTGTCACCCACATGACCATGTGGTTACGGGATTCACGGAGAGCAAAGGGCCCGGTTTGGTGAGGGGTGACGTCACCGTGCATGTGAGCACGCGTAGCTTGGAGAGCAATCACATGAGAGGCTATAAATACCAAGGGATAGACGCTAGAGGTATGCCACACTCTTCTAGATCTAAAATTACTCTCTCTATTGTGTTTCTCTCTCTAGTGGCTAACTTGAGCATCGGAGTGCCGACCGGCAAGACCACTAACACTTACAATATGGATTGAACCCATATCAACCCATATTACAATATGGGCAGGTTGTGTTGGGTTGGGTTCATAGGTAGGGATGGTAATGGGGTAGGGGCAATTTTGATCTACCCCTACCCTAAATGTGGCAACCTTCGCCTACGCCGGGCCCAACCCGACCGGGTAATGGAAATCTACCTCCATACCCTACCCGATCGGGAAACGGGTTTACCCTACCCTACCATCCCCGTCCTGCTTTTCGTTCCTTTTTTCCCTTCTCTCAATTGTCTTACATATTTGATCTTGGGCAACCATAATTCATAAGCACATGCTTACTCTAATAATCACAAGATATTGCCAACAGAAAAAAATAAAAATTGGAAGAAAGATGATATTGAGGTTTCCCTAAATCTAAAATGAAAAATTTTCTTTATATATATTGTGGTCTTTCGAATTTAAATGAAAATATAAGGAGTATAATGGCCTTGTTCGTTTAGTAGTTTTAGTTTAGTTTAGTTTCAGAGATAGGGGTAATAAGTGAAGAGAGATAGAGAGAGAAATGAGAGTAATGATTACAAAACTAAAACTAAATTAAAACTGTGAAACAAACAAATGTTATTTCAAACATACACATATATATCGGGGGTGGGTTCGGTTTGGGTCGGGTATCGAGGTTGGGTACTACTACCCCTAACCCGGTCGGGTTTTCTTTGTTTTCCTCCCCCTAACCCTACCCTTTACCCAAAAGATTGAAAAAAACCTTCCCGTTAGAGGCAGGGCAGGGCGGGTTCGGGGTGGGGCAGGTATGATTGCCATCCCTATTTATAGGTTGGGTTGTCAATTGCCACCTCTAAATTGAGGCATAAAAAATAGCTAAATGTGAAAGGCTGCACCTAAAAATAAAAATAAAAAACCTTCAAGAATTTTACTTCGAAAAACATATAGACATGAAGCATGGGAAGTGGAACTATCATTTTATCAACCTAGAAGTCCTTGGTAGTTGCAACTCTTGACGCTGTGTGGGCTTATTATTCACAACGCCTATTTAATTTGGGCTAAATTGTGGAGGCCCTAAATGGCGGTTTTGCAGGCCTGTGCTAGGGAACAGGCTTAAGTGGTCACTAGGCACCACATTAGAAAATGGAATGGACATTGGTGCGGCATGAATGTGGAAGTCTAGGAACACCATTTTACAATATAAATTCATAACACGATAACACTTGTGTTTAGAACCACTTGATGCTGCCGACTTACACGTATATCAAATGGTTTTGGACACGATTGTGTCCGGAAATGTATTTTAAAATTGTTTTGGTAGATTTATATCTTTATTTTGACCACCTAGTGATGCTATCTATGAAAAAAACAAACAAAACAAACAAACCCTTCTATTTCCGGTTTGGACCCTTGTTTTTTTTTTTTGGAAACCATGTGTCTAAGTCAGCATACGCACACCTAACTAAGAGTGTCTGAGAAACATTGACCAGTAAAGTAAGAAGGGATTCATGTATCTAACTTCTCCTGAACTGGGGGTGCAAGTCGACCTAGACCACATGTTCTGGGATTTAATGTGGGAGAGTTGTAAGCGCTTACTCCACTTTCTATGGCCTATTAATGCAGATGAGTAGCAGGATCTTGGGAAAAAATTCCAAAAATATTTTGAAAAAAGAAATGAAAGGTATTACTTGGAAATTGGTGCCAATCAGAATTGGGCACGGATTTTAATTCAAAGTAGCTTTCCCACAATTTCAAAATTCATATCCATGTCTCTCACAATTTTATCAACCTCTTTTTTCCTATGTTTGGTTGTATATGAGTACGGTTGATAGAGACAAATCCAATAATGCTAAGAAAATTTGATGAAGGAAAGGGATTCTCACCAGTCCCCAAAAAAGGGACTACAGAGTCATGTCCGGGTCTTTTCTTTTCTTCTTTTTGGCCCAAAAAGATCCGTTTTGTTAATTGGAGCCATTGATATTTTATAACTCGTTGAGAATGTTAAGCTTGTCATAATTTATGTTAACCGGATATCATTTCATGTATTTTTGGAACACATGTATCTCGAAAAAATGGGTTTAGAGAATATTGCGACACTGGATAAAAATTCATTTTGTAGAGGTAAATATGTTTCGAGATGACATCAAACGACATCCGATTAGAAATGATTTTCAGCATGCCCAATATGTTTGACGAGTTCTAAAATATTAACAGTCCCGATTACCGAAACGGACCCGAAAGGGGCCTGGTACGACCCTGACATAATCATTCTCCCTTTTAAGTGAGTGGAGAGATCCTATTCCTTGATAATTAGGAGCCAGATTAGATAGGAGCCCGATGAGCCGTAAGTGACAAGTAAATATCTTTCCGACAAAATTTGACAATGAACTTCTTGATCACAAAAAAACAACAAATAAACAAATAAAAATTAAAATTAAAAAATTAAAAATTAAATATAAAAAAAAAAAAAACTTTTGAGTATTCATTTTCTATAGATAGTGAAAGTAAATACTACATACTTTTCGAAGTACAAAAAACAAATAATAATAATAATAAGCAAATACTAGTAGGGTCTGAATTCTCTAGTAAATGTTCATGGCAGTCCAACAATTTAATCCTGATGTAAGCTCTTACAGATCAAAATTTTTTATAGATCCGTACTTGTGAGATAGCTCCAACAATTGTCGGAACTCGAAAACAATGACTAGAAAGGATCCGTTTCCGTACTACTGGCCACTATTTTCACCGGATTCTTTGTAGTTCACAGCTCCATGATAAGCTAGACACATATATAATGCCTCTCACAGCTCCAACTGATGTGCGAAGCGATTGCTAATTTAGCGATTTCATGGTCACTCTATTTATTTAAAACAAATTAAACGGTTCCGATTATTTGCGTGAAACACCAAATTGAGTCTCACACAAGGTGGTATACGTTTACAGTTTACCCGTAGTACTTTTGCAGCTAATGGTAACGTTTGGGCGAAATGTTAAGAGGGTGGTATTAGGTCCAGATTTTAAATAATACTGTAGTTCCCAAAATTAGGCATGTGTCGTGGGAAAAGATTAAGATCGGTCCATCCTAATTACCATCAGGCAAAAGGAAACAACAGGGCCAGATATTTGGACTACTTCTATTGTTGAGTGCAATTTGGGCATGCCACTTGAAAAGTACTGTGAAAAATAATTGAGAGAGACTACAGCCGTAGGGCCAGATGTAGAATTTGAGTGTAGATTGAGCAAACACTATGACATTTAATTGGGCAGGCGAACCTATATAGTTGTAAAATGTTTAAAAACTTACTACTATATTGATAAGAAAAATGTGAAAACTGGGTGGGACGGTCGCCCAGGCTACACTTGCGTCCATCCTTAACAATAGGAATTCAAAAAACCAATCAAATATTAGATTGAGTTACTCTGCTACTGTTATTTCCACTGTTGAGGATTGGTCGTTCCATATATATCACTTTACGACTATCATTGTACTGTCGTGCTCTCGTCCTTGTTACCCTTCCTTCCCTTGGGATAGCTAGGTCAATGGGACACGAGCACGGGCTCAAATGCTTTCCGCATATTACACAATTAAAACATTCAGTTATTTATCCTAGCCTTGTGGGTTGTGCATGGCACCCTTTAGCTACTCTTACACTTACTGCTTTATGCATATTTATGCCTATCTTGGCGGGTTGCGTAAGGACCTCTTATTTTCCAACCCCGGCGGGTTGTGCCAGGAAGCACGCACTTTTCTTTTCTTTCCTTTTCTTTCTTTTCGTTTTGTCCTCCCTGGGATATGCCCCTTGTATGCTGTACATTCGCTTAACCTTTTTAAATTTCAAGCTAATTTACCAAAAAAAAAAAGTGTCTTTTACAAACTGAAGAAGCCACGGAAAGAAGAGAATGGCGCTTCCATGTATGTTCTTATTTAGGGACTCACTAAGTAATGCATCCATTTAACAACTACTACCCTTATTTACAACAAAGAAACTAGCTCAAGAGAACCAGTACTTCTCTGCTTATTTGTTTTGCTGCTGCAATCTATTCTGAGAATACGAATAATTATTCGATCTCAAGAAACCATCCCTTCTTGTCCTCTAGAAGACCTGATTGAAGCCCTACGAGTGTCGAGTATAGATCCCGACTCACAAGCTGACTCTCTGTTTTATAATCAACCCTGCATTTACAAATCGAGCATGCTTATACTATTGCGGAAGCCAGATATTCGGATACTATCAGAATCAAAAAGTATAGAGGTTAAATATATTCACTAACTGCAGCTTATTTATGCTGCATGGATTTCCTTCACCGAGACAGAAAATTGTATGCGGACAAGCAAATAGGCACAGAGACAAAAAAACAAGGCACACTATGTGGTCTAGCGAGAACCTAGAAAACAGCTCTTGGGACAGGATCGCAGAAAATAGGAACAAGAAATTCGGTGAATTTGTATCGTTCCTAAAAGAAGCATACTCATTTCTTTCAGTATTGTCTGGTGCTGGGCTCGTAATCCCTTTCAGTATCATTATTCTATGAGACAAGTTTTAGGTATACCTAGTTTCTTGATTCTCCACCACATGGTACCACACTCATTGTCAGTAATTGCATAAAAAATGTTCTTTGATTTACTAGCCCTCATCAATCATACAAAGCTTGATTATCTCTTCCACGTTGTTGATCATATTGTGGGGCCAAAATTACATAGAAAGCTTTTGTGAATGGACACATAACTACGTCAAGTCAAGGTTACTTGCTAGAATTTCATGATATTTTCAGCATTTACAATTACTTGCCCTGGCAATAAAGGAACTATAGAATTTTCCCCTATTTCACTTCCAAATTTGTGAGACCCGTGTTTCTTATATTGTCTTATCCCACTTACCTAATCACCGTCTCATCTAATCCCAAAACCCAGCCTAAATTGATAATGGGTTGTTACCTATATTATATCTGGTATGAGTGGTATCAAATTTTGTATAAAAACATGGCCTTTGACACACGGAAAGGAAGTTCGATGAGGTTTTGATCCTACGACGGCAAGATCAATGTCACTACATACCTTTTACCCTGATATGTAATGCTACCTACAGGAAGAACACCGACTGCAGTTCCTGTGCAGAAAACTTCATCAGCATCAAGCAATTCCTCAACTGGAACAGTACATTCTTCAACCTATTTGGAGAAAACTGTGAGATTTTCAAATAAAGTCACTCAATGATGAGAGAATACCACCACTGCAAAAGTACTACTAGAGTTTCATAGATAGAGCAATGCAGGCTTCCGAGGTTCCACTTTGTCGCTAGATTAACTACCTGATAACCATGATTGCTGGCTATGTCGATGACAGTTTTTCGTGTGACCCCAGGAAGAATGGTCCCATTAGTTGGTGGAGTTGAAATAATATTTTCCTGCGCAAGTGATATGTACATGAGTCTACAATTCACATATAATCTATTATTTTAGGCCATGCAATCAAAAGAGAAGTTAAAATTTTCAAGCAGAGGAAAGCCAAACAAAAAGAAGACAACGTCCATCCATTAATAAAGGAAAATAAAAATGCAATATCAATTTTCTACATTTATAGTAAATTTAATTTTTCCCCTTGACTTTCGTAGCTATATCATTAAATTGTGTTGGAATTTTTGACAATTTTCTTATTCTCCCCACAGCAGATAGAGAAATGGTACTGAGGTGACAGACATTAGATGAACAAACAAGAAAGCATGTTGAGCATTACCTTCACAACAAAAATGTTACAAGAAGTGGCCTCCTCAAGATTCTTCTTATACACCGAATCAAGGTATAGGACATCAGAAAATCCTCTGCTCTTTGCTCTAGTTAATGCTTTCAAAACCTACATTACAGAAAAGGATTATGATTAGTGGAAGATCCCTTAGAAAAGGGCATTCCCAACCCACATCTAGGTTTTCAAACTGCAGTCCACTTATCGGCTATAAAAGGGTTAGGCATTACTATTAATGAGATTTTGTCGGGACCTATCACATATTCCAAAAACTCAAGAACCTTGATTTAAGAAAGACCGGTGAGACTTTATTAAGGAACAATCAGAAAGGTATCTTGTCTAACTTAAACAATTAAGCGACTTCTTAGCATTAATATGGCCAAAACATGCATTTACCGGGGAGTAATTGGTAATGGACTTCACACCTCCAACTCCACCACGAGTGGCACGATGGAATTCGTCCTCAATGTATAAGTTCAAGGATGACAAGCCTTCCTGTATACACAGAAACCAACGCTTTATACACCATTTCTCATTTCAACCAAATCCAGGCTCCAGTTACTTATCAAAACGGCTATAAAAGTAAAAACACAGAAATTTGACCTTGAAATAGTTGCCAACAGGGGAAGCAAACACAAGGAATGTGTACTCAGGTGCTGGCGCCAAACCCAATATAGGCCCACTTCCAATGAGCAAAGGTCTAATATAAAGCGACCCTTTTCCAGGAGGAGGAATCTACGCAAATTCAAAATACTAAACTTACATTCCGCATAAAATCATTTAGGTATTTACATATGTATGTTTTCTGCGAAGAAGATAAAGGATTACCCAGCGCCTGTTAGCAAGGGCAGTTTGTTTTACAGCATCAACAAATTGATCAATCGAAGGGGAAGGCATGCACATCCTGTCCGCACCAAACTGCATACGGATTGCATTCTGATCTGGACGGAAGAGGAATAGACGCCCATCTTCTCTCCTAAATGCTTTTGTGCCTTCAAACAATCCCTATTTCGATTCCCAACCACCAATCAAAAGAACAATAAATATCATTTTAGGGTGGCGTAAAGGCATCTCAAGCCATACTTAAATGATCAAATCTTCATCCAAACTGATGTTTTGAGTGAGGGGAAAAAAGAAACTCTCTCCGGTCTCCACTACTTTAGTAGAACTCAATTGATAGTCATATCAAGGGAGACTTTTTACTTGAGTTAATTCAATGTTTCTTTGTCATTTCGAAAACAGCGTGGAAACTTTGGGCCTCAGGAAGACCTTGGGGGCTGTTTAGCTATGTGCTGTGCAGCATGCTGTGCAATCCTGACAGTTCAAATGTGTTATCGATTAAACTATTATCGATTAAACTATTCGCGTGAATAGTTTCAAAAATCCGGATCACTAATTTCCGTGACAGACGATCAAGATTGCACATCAGCTGCACAGCACACAAGGTGTCCGCTAGTAGACGGTTGGATTCACCCATAGATTAGTCCGTCCATTGGGTCAGATACCAAGTTATCATCAAATGAACAGAAAAAATTTACTCAAATACTAAATAACTAACTAATGGCATAAAGGGCTGGAGATTTCCTAATCGTCTGAAATATTTGGAATACTTTTGTGGGTCTAATTAGCAGGAATCAAGAACTTGAACTCGTGATAAGGAAATCAGATGAAGCTTTACCTGACCATAGTTCAAGACCCCAGCAGAAGGATTCAATTCGATGTTTCCAAAGCGGTTAATTTGTCCTTGCTCGAAAATCCCATCGTTCGAGGACTTAGTGATGTACATGTAATCAGTTTGCTTGATTCCAAATCCCAGATTGTCCCAATCGATGTCCCCATTCTCGTCGTCACTGCCACTGATTTGAAAGAATGAAGCACCAAAATCAAAAATTGCACATGGGTAAAAGCACAAAAGCTGCTCTGAAAATCTTGAAGAAATACTATTAATCATATAGTGTCATCTTCAATTGAAAGGAAATTATTATCTTTTAGGTCGGGGTTCAAAGTGTATGTACCTATAAGTAGATGGTTCGAAGGCTTCTTGGACGGAAGATGCAGCCCTGGATGCATAAAAAGCTGCAATCTGCAAGTTTAATTTGGTTTTGGGTGGTTAAGGCATTAAGAAGGAAAAGAAAAAAAAACACAGATTTTAATGTATTTTTTTCATTTTCTCATACATTTTTAGTATATTTCTATATACTTTTCACACATTTTAACATGGATATTTTTATTGTGTGGGCAGATAATAAAAACACTCTATTACCGGTAATAGTATCTTTTTGCAGGTACAATTCACATGTAAAAAGGCACTATTACCGGTAATAGAGTGTCTTAATGTCCGCCTATTAGACGGACGATAGATTTTGCCTTTCAACAGTGGACTGATTTTAGAATTTTCCTTTGGTTTTTTTGGTCACTGATTAAACTGAAATTTATGGAAGACTCGGCTCCTCTCTAGTTTTTGTTGAAAAATGGATGGTACAGTTGGAATCTTACGAATTTTTGGCAGAATCAGGGGCGTGTAGTGAGCTTATTCGGTTGTCTGATCAGCGATAGTCCAGATAAATTTGGGTTAAATTAAATGTAAATACATGTATTTTTAAATGTAAAATGATATTGTTAGTTGCTGAACGAACGGCCAAAGAAACTTGCTACACGCGTATAATGAGCCCTCGCACTACAGATTCGGAGATGCTACTGTTCACCTCCTAGAGAGCACATGGTGAGTGCCAAAAACGACTTCATTTTGGGCTCAATCAATCAAAACTAAGTTGTTTTGATGGGGAAATTACCTAAGTCACATTTTGAAAACTTAATTCCTACTAGGTCAGGGGGTTGCAACTTAATTCCCACTATTTCAAGTTTTTTTTTTAAACCGAAACAACCATGCGCATTATTCCTAGGTTAAAACTTTTGGAGGGTTTAGGCACTAAGGGTATGTATGATTTCATAGGATTTTAGAAGTTTAGACACTGTCATAAGGTTTTGGAGGTTTAAGCACTTTGCATTTGGAATTTAGGTACTTTGAGTTTAGATTTTTTAAAAGAAAAAGAAAAAAGAAAAAAACCGAACTTGGTGCCCAAAACGACATCGTTTTCGACGCTCACTAACTAGGGTGCTCTCCGGTAGGTGATCACTAGTACCCGATCCAATTTTACCATCGTTATTTTATTGAGTTGCTGATATGTCATCCTTATCAAAAGTTTAGTTAATCATATATTGATGGGGACTAGAATGAGATAAATTTGTCTTGCAATCCATTCCTCAGTTTAATTTTTTTGCCCCCCTACATAATCTACTCATTTTAATAAAATCATGATCAAACCTACGGAAGACTGTCCCCACTCCGTAGCACTGTACCGGCATTAGCATTTAACCCAAGCTGTAAGGAGAAAAACTTGAGTGCCGGATGTGGCAGTACGAAAAATTTGAGTGCCGGATGTGACAGTATCTGATCGCGCATCTTGGTCGTTCAAAATTGTTTTAGACGATCTGGATTTTAAATACACTCTAGCTGGTTAGAGTACAGTAAGAGTGTATTTAAAATCCATTAAGAGTATGGTAATAGTGTATTTAAAATTCAGACCGTCCAAAACACTTTTATATAGCTATGATGGGGCGCTGCAGGTACCACATAAGATGACACGTCGAACTCTATTTGCACCCAAAATTTTTCTCAGTTCTACGGGTGTCTTTATTGTTTTTGGCCAAACGTAAGAGTGTCGGCCAGCTCAAGTAGTATTCAATTTGCATTTCGGTTTCTTTTTGGACAGAATAGGTGTTCCAACTTCCCAACCATTTCAGATCCAAAACTCCATGCAACCCTTCGGTTGTGTTTGGTTTGAGTTTTGGGTTTTGATTTTTGGTAATGATTGGAGAGAGAAATATGGATAATAATTAAAAATGAGTTAATGATTAGAGAGAGATAGAGAGAAAAATAATAATAAAATTTGAAAATAAGCGTAATAATTGGATAATAATTTAGAAAACCAGTGAAACCCAAGACGAACAAGGCCTTCATGCTGGGTGGGTGCCGACTGGGTACCACGTGGCAGTGTCCAAGCGCACATTCCGGCCGTCAAAAAATGTGTTGGACCATCTAGATTTTAAAGAGAGAAAGATGATAAAGAAATCTGAACCGTCCAAACCACTTTTAGATGGCCGGGATGCGCACTCAGACACTACCAAGTGGTATCCACTCAGCACACTAATTTTTTTTTTATCTTTCATGCCACTCTAACACACAGACTTTAGCTTTCTAAAGAACTATATTCCTGTAAGTTTCCATTTATTCCCCTGTTTCATGGCTCTTCAGTTCAATTCCAACTGGATACCCTTCCTCTTTCACTAAGGATTGAATCAGTTATCCAACCAAGATGCATGGATAAGTTGAAATAGTCTTGGCTCAAAATTACGAAAAGCTAACAATCAGATGAAGAAAAGTGCCACACTTTATCCCGCGCCGTTCACCTAATTAACGAGAACTTGGTTAGTCAAAATCTAGAGACTACTGCAAACCATGACTAATTTGTTATGCCAGGCTATTACCTCCAAGACTCCGGAATTAATTGAGGTACGCGTAAACTAGCCCAAATATCCCATTATCAAAAAAAAAAAAAAACTATGACTAATTTGTTTTAAGTTGAACCTATTCAATAAATCTCACTTATTATCTCTGTTGATCTTGGGTGGCCTCATCTAACGTGATCAGAGTACGCACCTAGCAAATTCTCCCACCTCTTCAATTTATACCTCCACGTATTTACGGACTCGACGATTAGAGAGGAGTTAGACTTCATCACAAGCAGTCACGTAAATCATCAAAACTGGGTTAATAGCTGAATATCATCGATGATAAGGAAGGGAGCAAACAGAGATTCATAAAAATGTGACCAAAATGCCAAGAAAAGTAAAAACAGTAACCAACCTTTGGCAAAGAACAAAAACTGGAAGATGGGATCAAATTGCGAAGGCATCTACTCTTTTGAAGCATATCTTATTGCTGCTATTGCTGTTTCTGACACACACACAATAGGGAAAATTTGAGATATTCGAGTAGTGATGGGCGCACCAAAGGGATAAGAGAAAAACAGAGGAAAGTATTGCAGAGAGAGAGAGAGAGAGTGAGAGTAATTTGAATTGTGGCAGTGAGGTGTGTATATAAGCAGGGGAGGGAGGGAGGGAGGAGAAATTTTTCAGTGAAGCGGGCACCGTCTTACGTAGTGCCCGAGGCCATCCAAAAGTGTTTTGGATGATCGAGATTTAAAGAGAGAAAGAGGGGAGAAAGAGTGAGAGAAATCTGGGTCGTACAAAATAGTTTTGAATGACTGAGATGCACGCTCGGCACCACGAAGCCGTGCCGGCTCGGCATTGAAAAATTTTGGGGAGGGAGGGAGAAAAATGACAAGAGGAGGAGGGAGCAGTGAGCACGGAACCACATGGGTTTGTAAGATAGGCATCACCCAATTATATAATTATAAATGGAAAAAAGTTTACTCCAAATGTTTTGAGGGGATAGGAGTGAGTAGGTAGTAAGCATCCATGATTTGGAAGTCCACATCGGATAGGCTTTCAACCGCTGGAAAAACTTTGGAACATACTTGTCACAAACGCAAGATTCGTGATTCAAGTGAAAACGATACGAATATACGGGTGAATCTAGGTTTACATATAACAGGTGGTGAATTATACGATTTATGGATCGATTCGAGATTTGATTCACAATTCACGTAAAAACGTTTGAACTATCGGTGAATCAAGGTTTATTACGACAATTGCATTAGGCAATAGAATAAAGGGACAAATTTACTATAGCAAAATCGTGTTGGCCTAAAAAATTAGCTGACTTATTTTTTCGTTTTTATTTGAATTTTTTTCGCGTCTTTTAGTTTTGCATCAATTTTTTGTGTATTATTGGCTCATCTCGGCGAGAGGAATCAAAAAAGTAAAGAGTTCTACTCATAGTCTTTTATCTTTTTGGATTCGTCTCACCGAAAGGAACCAATAATACTCAAAAAATCGATGCAAAACTAACAAACGCAAAAAAAAAAAAAATTTAAGTTAGCTTTTTAAGCCAAATCACCACGTCGCAACAGTCTTAAATTTTTCTTTATAACTTGTTATTCAATTTAATTGATCAATTAATCTTGCTTTTAAATTTTGCTGTACACTAGGGGATGTCCATTTGCCGTCCATTTGAAGTAAATATAAAACCCCACGTATACCGGCCATACTTGTTGAATTGATAACACATGGAAACATAGATGTTTTCTGTGAACACTACAAGTTTTGCTTCCTTTACCACTCCTACTGTAATTCATCCATCTTCTCCAAAATCATAATTTAGGTTGCTTTTCACCTTTGAGAAATCTCCAAATCTTAAAAACAGTCAATAACAGTTTTTAATAAACCCTACTGTCTGCTTTTAAAAATTAAATCTCAAAATCTACAATTATTACTTTTTTTTTAACACACTTTCTAGAGGCAATTAAGGAGATTTTTTTCTTACCCTGCAACAAATCACTTTTGGAGTCACATGTATAAATTTGACAGGCATTATCAAACCCAAGGTGTCAATAGTGAAGTAAGGTATTATCTTGTTCTTTCTTTTTCGATTTTTTTTTTTTTTTTTTGGGACATCTAGAATTATCTTGTTCTTGAAAAATAAGCCAATCAATAGACTTGCTTCTTTCAATATTTTAGCCAGAGCCAAGGTTTTAACTGCTTCGGGACACAAAATTTATCATGATTCATACATAAATACGTTAAATTAACGTGAGTGAAAAGTATAAAGAAAAAGAGAGTGATTGTAACTCTGCAACTAGCTACATTTTATGTACTCCCTCCGTTTCGAAAAAGATGTCCAAAATCACTATTCACACTTCTCAAAAGATTATTTATATTTTTCAACGTATAATGATTTACGTATGCATATGGATCTCGATTGATAGATCTCACTTAATTCTATTAAACAATATTTTTAAAATCACAAAAAGCATTATAAATTGCAAGATGTAGAAAAAAATTTGAGGGTGGTGAATAGTAATTTTGGACATTCTTTTTGGGATGGAGGGTGAGTTCATCTGCCATTATTTAGACCGATGTTATTTAGGTATATCGCTGGTTTTAGGATAGATGTTGACAGTGACGCCAACTTTTTGTTAGATGTTCACCGGTGATATTTAGTTATCTTGTTCTTGAAAATTAGACCAATCAATAGACTTGCGTCTTTCTATATTTTAGGCAGACCCAAGGTTTTGACTGTTTTGGGGCACAATATGTATCATGATTCATACATAAATATATTAAATTAACACGAGTTAAAAGTATAAAGAAAAAGAGTGTGATAGTAGCTCTGAAACCAGCTAATACTGCCTCCGTCCCTTTTTAAGTGATTCCTATCGGAATATGTGCAATTTCAAACCCTTAAAAAAACATATTTCTTTATATAATTTTTAAAAAAAATTATACCAAATTAAATTGCTCATTGAGTACTTTAATTTGGTGGAAAAAAAAATTTAAAAACGTTCTACGGATGTACATTTTTTAACGTCCATAAAAATACACGTTTCCCGAGTATCACTTAAAAAGGGACGGAGGGAGTGCATTTTATATGGTTGTGAGCTAAGATATTCAGTTGTGTAAAAAGTTGGCGTCAACATCTACCCAAAAACTGGCCGATATATACCTAAGGCCCCAATTGGATGGGGTATTATTTTCAGGGGGATAAGATAAGAGTTGGTATTATTTTTAGAGGGTTAGCCCAAATTGATGTGATGTTTAAGGAAGGAGGATAAAAAATTAGATAGTTTGGATGATGGTTTGGATGATGGATTAAACAAGGGGATAAGTTTTGACTTGATTTGGATGTTTTATAAATAAGAGGGGGCGGATGATGGAAAAAGTTGTTAAATGACTCTTTTGCCCTTGTGTTGTCTCAAACCTGATTATGCATTTAATTAATTATATAATTGCAAAATTTAATCTATTTAATTAATTTTGGACTATTTCAAGCTGTGTTAATTTATTTCATTGAAAAATTAATTTTTTGTAATAATTTTATTTTTAAAAAGCGTTTTTTTTATATAAAATATGTGCATTTTGGATGGTTGGTTGTCATCCAAATATTTTTTTTTAAAAATTATTGCACTTGAATTTTTTTCCATACCGTCCAATTTATCATAAAACAAATGGGACAAATGACCAATTTTCCCCACATTATTATTTTATGCTAGATCAAGTTTAATAGTGTAATTTTTAAAATTTATTTGAATGTATGTAAGGTCAATAGCGTAATATTGTATACTAATTCTAAGGCTAAGTTCTCCAATAGATTTTATTAACATTTGATAAAATCAACCCCTGATTTTATCAATTTGTGAAGACATGTGATAAAATCTATAGATTTTTGCATTCAAAAATCTCAAAAATCACTAGATTTTATCAAATGTCTCCACGAATGGATAAAATCAGGGGATTGATTTTATCAAAATCTTGATAAAATCCATTGGAAAACTCACCCTAAATTGTAATTTGTACAGTAACAATTATGATTCCTTAGTCTCTGGTTCCCAAGTGTTCCTAATAAAAGAAAAAAGAAAGAAAAAATACTACCACGTGTTAGACATCCTTGTCCCAAGCTCCAAACCTAATTTCACTATGTCCTTTTCTTCTTTTCCATCTGCAGCGACGTTCTCCTTGACCTCCCCCCCCCCCCCCCCCCCCCCCCCCCCCCCCCCCCCCCCCTCCCCCCCCCCCCCCCCCCCCCCCCCCCCTCTCTCTCTCTCTCTCTCTCTCTCTCTCTCTCTCTCTCTCAAGAGGAAATCAATTTGTTCTGCCGACCATGGAAATTACTGGGTTGCTATGTGATCAAATGAAGGAAATCAATTTTTGTTTTCTGATCAAATCCAGTTCCAGCCCATGGAATTTTTTTTTCTTTCTGATCAAACCCAAACCCATTTGGTGGTTGCTCTGTGATTTCCGGCCAGAACAGGTCCAGATTCCGACGAGCTTATGCTGGGCATGCGACGATATCACCACAAAATCGCAACTCAAACACCTCTGTTCGAACGCAAATGAAGCCAACAGAAAAATAGTGTCAATCGACTGCATGTAAGGGGATAACGAGGGGTGTTTGGTCAAAATTGCTCCCTTCTGCTCCCGGATAAATTTTGGGGAGGGTGAGGGCAGCCCAAAAGTTATCAGGGAGAGTAACCTTGGAGAGGGAAAGTGTAGAGGGGGTGAAGCCATATCAGGGGAGGCAATTAAGGTTTCCAAACAGAGGATGTGGGTGGTGTTGGAATTGTGCCTTGAATTTCCTCTTTTGGAAATTTCCTATTATGTTTAGGATTTCCTATTGCGTTTAGGAAATCCTATTGCGTTTAGGATTTCTTGTGGCCTCCTAGGGCTTTGGACTTCTTGAGTGAATCCCTTTGAGGGAGCCCCTATGGGGTTTCCCGTAGTGTGTTGGGGTTTCTTGGTCATTCCATTGATAGTCTTTAGTTCATGGGATTGGATATTAGGATTTTATGTATCTCTATCGTATTTTTGAGACGTTTGATGCTCTGTAAGTAGCTCCTCAGAGATTTATCCCTAGATATTTATTGGGTGTTTCAACTGAGAGTTACGGGTATAGCCGGCTCTGTGTATTTCTCCCCGTTCATAGTGAATCCTCTCTTGCTTTTCGCCCGTGGGTGTACCTCTAGAGCTTCGTGCTTGGGGGGGAACCACGTAAATCTTGTGCCTCGTTTTCTTTGTTGATTTGTTATATTCTCATACTTCGGGTTTTGTCACAACAAACTGGTATCAGAGCTCCGAGTTCAATCCGAGGCTTTCGTTTTTCCGCTGCGTAGGTTGTGCGTCTTCATGGCGACTCGTTTCGAAGTTGAGAAGTTTGGTGCAACAAGGAATACACAAGACGTTGTTGGGGAAGTTGAAGAAGCCTGCTGATATGCAGGATAGTTTGTTCGAGGATCTCTTTAAGAAGGTGATTTTGGGAGAATTTTGGATTTGAAGCAGCGCCTTTATGCGTTTTGTATGAAGGAGGTATGCTCATTAAAGACTATTTTGATGAGTTAAATCGGATTATTTTGTTTATGCTCTTTTTGGATACTGTTATGGAGGCTGCTATGTAGTGCTTCATGTTGGGTATCTCCGTGGAGATTTGGATCCGGTTCAACTATTTGGCGTATGCTGGTTTTGCATATTTGCTCCGTGGGGAGTTTGAGCAAGTCTTCTATTGCATCAGTAATGGATGCGTTGGGTGGACGGTACCCGTTTGAACACTGTTGCTCGTTTGGGTTATTAGCTCCGTGGGGAGTGCTTTGACCGACCAGGTGACTAAAATAAAGACGCGTCCCAAGCGTAGGACTCTCAATCAATGTAGCACAATATTCGGAAGTACCGGAGTCGAACCATAGAGACGACAAACAGTGTTGACTCAAAAGTGTGAAACTGTAGTTTAACTGGCTCTTAGGTAGCCACCCCTTGATTTGATGAGATTAATTAACTAACTTACCGACTAATTTATTGAATGCAGATTAAAAATGAGAGCACAGCTGAGGGAACCCAGCGTCCGCAACTAGCCTAACCGATGTTTACTCGGGCCACAATTTCCCATTTTACTGATTTTAGAATAAAAGAAAGGCCCCCTAACAAATGCGCGCCACCTGTCACCAGATTTCGTGCGCATTCGAATTCCGGCGATGCCTGGGTTTTGTTTGTTAGATGAATTTTTGTTTCCTAAAATTGCTTGAAAACTGAGTTAATTCGGTCCCAAGGTAGAACATCCATTAGCCTAACGGCGAAACGCCTTCGCCGCACGGTGCAAGTGGAATTTTTGCCGAGAATTGTTTGAAACCGCCAGAAACCTTTCGTCTTTCACGTATTGCGTTCAAAAGCATTTCAGTCAGTTACCCCTGAACGAGAATCGATTTCCCTTTGTTCGAAACCTCCTCTTTCCTCCCAAAGTCTTCTCTTGAGATCTTGCGTTTAACTCATGGCGAGCCCGAGTGGTAGATCGCCGTCGTCGTCTTCATCCGATGAGGAAGGTTGTGGTGGGTTCTGATAGTACCGAGCATCGTGCGATGTCGATGGGGGATCAAGCATCCCGTGCGGTGCCAATTGAGGGCGAACGACCCCGTACGGCTGAGGTAGGTGACGAAACTCTAGTTGCTGGAGGCATTTCGGCGAGCAAGGGTGAGACCTCTAGTCTGATTGGTGGTGATCCCGGCACTGTGGTTGGTCCAAGCAGTGGGGGTTTGATTTCGGCGGGCGGTGTTGGTGAGGATCAGCCTATAGGAAGCGGTAATGTTGCCATGCAGGGTGGTGAGAGTAGGTCTGGGCCCATGGAGATTGACACGCAGAGCATGGGTGCACAAGTTTCTGAGGTGGAGATGGATATCGGGGGCGTGCACGTTATGGTTGAGCAGAGACCCGCCGGGGAGGGTGCTGATACTGGTTCTCAGGAGAGCTTGGTGCCCAGCGATCTTCTGAGTGCTTCTTTGGTTACAGAGGTACCTGTCGGCGGAGAGGACTCATCTGTTGTCGTTCCGGTGTTCAGGAGAGATCTGGGGAAGGAGAAGGTGGTTGTGGAGGAGGCTCGGGATTCGAGCAGTGGAGGTGAGGATATGGAGGTTGGGGTTTCGGACCCAGTAGTTGTTCCTGCTGTTGTTGGTTCTTCCAGAGCTCCGGGTTATACGATGGCTGATACGCTGGAGGGGGTGAGAGATGAGGACCTGGCGCGGACCCTTCAGGAGGATCCGACTTTTGCTGAGGTTATAGCCGAGGAGAGAGTGCCTGAGCACGTTCAGGACATGTTCTTTGAGGAGAGACAGAGAGAGGCTGAGGCCGAGGCTGCAGGAGAGGGTGCTCTTTTGTCTCTGGTGGCAGAGGTGGAGAGAGCTCAGAGGGTGAGGCCCCCGTTTGACCCAGAGACTTACGTGCCACGAGTGCACTTCTTTATACCGATGGGGTGTGATGTATATTCACCGATGCACCTGTTTTATGGTGAGACGACCTTGCTGAGGGATCCGGAGACCCATATTTCTGCTCGTCCACTGGTACGTACTTCAACTGCTGCTTTCAACTGTTTGTTGTTGTCTTGAATTCCTGTGTTTGCATGTTTCCTATTGTTGTGGCCTGAAAAACTTGCATTTTGCTTTCTGAAACAGAAAAATACTTCTTTGTCGGTATACGGAGGTTCGTCAGACTCTTTGGAGCGCTTCGGGAGCTTGCCTGGGGTAGTGAGAGAGGTGGTTGAGGGCACGGGCTTCATGGACTTTATTCGGCTTCTGGTGCCGACGCGGGCGGACCGCAGGTTGCTGAGAGCTCTGATTGAGCGTTGGTGGGACACCACCAACACTTTTCACTTGAGGGTTTGCTGAGATGACTGTGACGCCATTGGACTTCTCGGCGATCACAGTTTTGAGAGTGGGCGGCGAGCCAGTTCCGTTTGACTCGGGGCTATACAGAGACGGTGCAGCTGTGAGGTACTTCCTTGGGAGAGAGGTAGGTGACGGGGAGTCCATGGTGAGGTGCGACCACTTGCCAGCCTTGTGGGACCACGAGCCAGAGTTGCCGACAGAGGTGGCTCAGATGGCTAGAGCTTACTTGTTGTACTTGTTTGGTGTGTCCCTGTTTCCGAACAGGCGGAGTGAGGTTCACTTGGGTTGGCTTCCGGCACTGGCAGACTTGAGCAGAGTGGCGAGCTTGGACTTCGGAGGCGCTGCTCTTTGTACCCTTTACTGTTTCCTGGGTGCTGCTAGTCGCGGGGTTGGGACGAGCCTCGGAGGCTTCTGGAGAGTGCTTGAGGTAAAAACTTTACATGTTTGTTTCCTGCTTTCAAGTTCTTGAGACATTTATTGTGTAGATTGCGACTTTGCTGACGATACCCTTTAACCATGCAGGTGTGGGCGTATGAGGTGCTGGGGATGTACCCTCCAGCGAACAGTCATGAGAATGAGGAGGTGATTCCCCGAGCAGCGAAGTGGGACCGAGAGCACCGAGGTGCCAGTGTACATGCAGGGAGACTGAACGACTTCCGTCGTTTCTTGGACTAGACTGACGGTAGCACGGTAAGATCCTGAATCTTGTGTTGCTTTTCGAACTTTGATCTTCTTGTTCTGTTTTCAACCTTTCTGAAGAAATTGAGTTTGCTTGCAAGTGAGGTGGCATGCTTGGGATGCTGTGACTGACCAGTACTTGGAGAGGAGCAGAGAGCTGACACGGGGGCGGATCTTGCTGGAGTCCCCGTATGGTTGGCAGTGGTACTTGGGAGAGAGGGTGCCTCGTCAGTCCCTCAGGTTGGCGCATTTCAGGATACCGGGGCGTATACCCCCTGGCGTACAACGGACTGACGAGTACACACGGGCAGAGATAGAGAGATACACTGTGTTGGACACCGTGCTTCCCTTCGGTAGTTCTCCAGACTATGAGAGCTTCCTGGTTGGCCACTTGGCCAGTTTCTTGGATATGGAGACCCGTGTAGCAGCCACGGAGACAGCTTTACCAGTACTGAGGAGAGAGATAGAGGTGCAGATGCCTGGAGGGATGATGGGAGTGTTGGAGGTCCCTCGTGTTGCACCCCCGCTTGACCTTGCTTCTATTCAGGTAACCTGTAAAAGAAAGAAAAACATGCTCGCAGTTTATGTTTTCTTGTGCATTATTGATGGTACCTGTAAATTGTTTTGTAGATTCCTGCCAGCTGGGCGTCAGAGTCCTATCAGCTGAACTTGGACTTGGAGGCTTTAGTGTGCCGTCTGATGACAGGTGACGTTCCAGAGGTGCGTCCCCGAGCTGAGCCGGGAGTGGTTTTCAGAGAGAGTGGTCCTGGCAGGGGTGGACCGGGCCGTGGTAGAGGAGCTCGGGGAGCTGGAGGCAGAGCTCGCGGCGGTAGTGCTGACAGGGGTAGAGGTGCTGACAGAGGTGGTGGTTCTAGAGGCGGGGGTGCCCGGGGGGCTGACAGAGGCGGTGCAGCTGGAGCTGGCGGGCCCGGCAGAGGAGGAGGACGTAGAGCAAGTCTTAGTCCTTCCCCTGGCAGAGGGAGTTCTCAGGTAACCTTTCATGCTTTGAATTTTGTGTTTTCAGATTTGTATATTGATCTTGTATACTGATGAAATCCCTTTTTCTTTGTACAGAGTATGTCTCCACCTCCGAGGGCTGGGCGTAGGAGGCCGCTGATGAAGCAAGCTGGTGGTGGTCCCACGACTCCTCCTTCCGATAGAGTACTTCGAGGGCGTCAGCCTTCTGCTGATAGACCGGGAGGGAGTGCCTCAGGGAGTTCGGCTCCACCGTCACGGTGGTCTTTCAGGGAGGCAGAGAGCAGCGAGGAGGAGGACGTTGATCCTTCAGAGGAGCTTAGGCCGCGGGTGCAGAAGAGGCCTCGTGCTTGAGTAGGTAGGATAGGCCTGCGTGCCTGCTTTTTGATTTGGGCGCCTGTTTGCCCGTTCTTTCTTTTCATAGATACGGTCTGCGTGCCGTGGTAGTAGTTTTGACGATTGTTGGGCCTGTTTTGCCTCTGGATAGATGTACATTCTACTTATGACATGGATATCGTTTTGGTTTTTATGAAGTTCGCATTTTCATTATGTAAAATGGCTTACATTAACAAAGACTTGAATCTTAAAAACCAAGTTTAGCACTGAGAATGCATGACACGAGACACTGTGGGGAAATGTACATGAGTTCGAAACTTGAAATGACATAAATCGGACACTTTTGGCTTTTTGTGGGAAGAATTGGAAGAAAATGATGGGAAAAGAGGAGTTTTATAGTGAGAACGCCCCGCATCTAGATAAAATAAGTCCCGAGCATACGTAACAATGCTTGCCGAATATCTCTAGAAATTGCGAAAAAGGCGCAAAATTTCATTCAGAGTTCCTGTACCCGAGGGTTTTCTGTGCATCCATTCATCGAGACACCTTTGGAAGTGCCAA
This sequence comes from Vaccinium darrowii, assembly GCA_020921065.1. Lineage (NCBI taxonomy): Eukaryota > Viridiplantae > Streptophyta > Magnoliopsida > Ericales > Ericaceae > Vaccinium > Vaccinium darrowii. The sequence continues at coordinate 10,061,083 of CM037157.1, forward strand.
ATAATTCCTGCATCGAGACCTTGATATTCATTCTGAGTCATACGCACGAGAAAAGTGGCCAAAAGAAGCTTGGAATGGGTCCTGGAGGGCTAGAGTTGAAATTTTGGCTAAAAATAGCCAGGTATGCCGCACGGTGCATAAAATGATACCGCACGGTGCAGGAATAGTGCCGTACGGCGCCGGCGTTTGGTGCCCCACTTCTGACGCTGTATTCTGCTCTGATTTTGGCCTTCCAATGCATATTTTATGCGTTCAGAAACCTTGAAATGCTGAACGGTGGCTTATCTTCTCGAATTTTTGCATTGCCCTCACATTCCCCAATGCGGCACGCTTCCCGAGGCGGGTGTTTTGCTTATAAATAGTGCTGCCAGCTCTTATATTCTCTTTACTTCCAAATATATCTCGCAAATGGCTGTTAGTATCTCAGCTTTGGTTCGTCCCTGGCTCGATGAGCTCGACGGCCTTGGTTGGCTGAATTTTCGAGGTCACCGGTTGGCGTCTATGCGTTACATTCGGGATGTAACTATACGTCCTGAGTTGCTCCATGCTACTGTCCGTTTCTGGGATCCGGAAGTGCATGTATTCCGCTTTGGTCTTCAAAAGTTATGCCCCACGGTGGAAGAGTTCCATGCGTACCTTGGAGGTTTTGATCTGGAGACTCCCGTTATTCCTCTTCAGGGAGTGAATTATGCTGTTGTGCTATGTTCAAAGCTGGGCTTGAGTAAAAATGCGGCAAGGTCCATGATCCAAGGAGGTGTGCTCAATATTCCGCGCCTGATTAGTCAGTTTCGTCCTGAAGGCTTTGCATTGTGCCTTGTGATTCTTGCAGCGTTCCTGTTTGTTCGTACAGACAATCAGGCAAGTGTGGTGCTGGTAGGAACGGCCAAGCAGATTGAGGAGCGCAAAGATGTGGCTCCGATGGTTCTGGCTGAAACTTTGATGGGTTTGGATAAAGTCCATGCTGGGCGGACCAATGTTTTCGAAGGCAGTGCTTTGCTCCTACATGTAGGTTTCTCACTCAGCTCTCCTTTTTCTGGTTTATTCTCTCTTTCTCTTTTTACCTCAACGCTCAGGTTTAGGCTTTCTAAGGTTTCTGACTTGTTTTCTTATGCAGACTTGGCTTTGTGATAAGGCTGCTCTTCTGGAGGCAGTGCCGCGGAACAGGGTCCATGAGACACAAGGCTTCGTTCAGAGGGAGTATCAGGAATTTCACAGGAGTGTTTCTGGTTGGGTTCAGGTGCTTTCCCAGCTTAGAGAGGACACAGTTTCTTGGCGCTTGAACTGGATGGATCGCCCGACCATGGTGGTGAGCAACATGGGACGTCACAGGGTCGTCCTAGCGAGTCTATCTGGCTAGACCTTTTACATTCCTTACCGCATTCTTCGTCAGCTAGGCGTTGATCAATCGATACCACTTGTGTATCCTGAAGCTTTTGTTGCGCCGAATTTCAACCATGCCACCATTCAGGCTTATCAGCGTACTTGGAGGGAGCGTGTGATAGTTTCCGGAGATCAGAATCCCAGTATCGTGCTTTCGGGGCGTTACAAGAGATGGTTGGCACAAGAGATTGAAGCAAGAAAGAATGGAAATCAAATTTGACATGCGCTTTAGTCTTAATGTACCCGAAATAAATTGCTGACGCATGACCTGTTTTATGTGGGTACATGCTTTGCTTTTCTTGTTTGTAAAAGATTCATGCTCAACCACGTAATAGAAGAAATTAATTTGAATAAAAAGTGAGTCATGAAAGTTCTCTCATTGATTTGTGATTATAAGCGCAACTGACGGCTATGGATTAGCCCAAAAGAGATGTTACAAAGGGTTGCGACCGATCCTCAATGTGAGGATGCCTACGTATCCTTTAAGAAGGAATCAGGTCATGACGTAGTTCATGCAAATGGCTGGCTTGGGTTCACTCGTGTATTTCTGCTCTCCTTTTGCGCTCTAATTTTTGCCTAGTACCGCCCTTTCGGGTTTTCGGTCTAGCGAGCTCTTTTTGATTGATTTGTCTTGAATTTTGCCTAAGCCGCCCGATGTGGGTTTCCGACTTAGCAGACTTGCTCTATTTTTTGCCTGGCACTGCCCGCCCTTGCAGTTTTCAGTCCAGCGAGCTTCTCTCAGGGGTAGTATCGCTTGAGTTGATCCATGTTGACCAATGTGGAGAATTCGTTGCCGTCGAGATCGATGAGTTGAGTGGCGCTTCCTGATAAAACCTTCTTGATAATGTACGGCCCCGCCCATTTTGGCCGAAACTTTCCTCGTGGGTCAAAAACTGGAGCCCGGATCTCCTTTAGAACCATATCTCCTTCCTGCAAATTTCTGGACTTGACTTTCTTGTTGAAAGCGCGCGCGATTCGGCGTTGATATCCTTGAACATGATATAAGGCTCTGAGCCTTCTCTCGTCGAACAGCATGAGTTCTTCAAATCTGGCGCTCTGCCATTCAGCTTCTTTGATGTCGGCTTCTATCATGACCCTCAGAGATGGTACTTCAAGTTCGATGGGGAGGACGGCTTCCATGCCGTAAACCAAAGAATAGGGTGTTGCCCCTGTCGGAGTACGGATGGATGTTCGGTATCTCCAAAGTGCTAACGGCAGCTGTTCGTGCCAGTTTCTCGTAGACTGAGTGGTTCTCTCTAGAATTGTCTTGATGGTTTTGTTGGCCGCTTCTACAGCTCCATTGGTTTGTGGCCAGTAGACAGTCGACTTGTGGACCTGGATCCCAAAATCTTCGAGGACCTCGGCGGCTCTACCCTTGAAGTGAACGCCGTTGTCAGACACGAATGCATGAGGTACCCTATAGCGGTAAATGCCGTTCTGCTTGATGAAATGAGCGACCTGAACTACTGTAAGGGTCATGTAGGAGGCGGCCTCGACCCACTTGGTGAAGTAATCGATAGCAACTAGGATGAACTTGTTTCCGTTTGAAGTAGCTGGGGTGATCTTGCCGATGACGTCGATGCCCCAGGTAGAAAAAGGCCAGGGTGAAGTCATAGAATGAAGTTCCGACGGTGGTATGTGCATGAGGTTGGCATGAATTTGACATTTGTGACACCGTCTGGCATACTCGATGCACTCGGTTTCCATGGTAGACCAATAATACCCTTGTCGCAAGATCTTCTTGGCGAGCATAGTTCCGTTCATGTGAGGGCCACAGACTCCGTTGTGTACTTCTTCCATGATTCTGGTTGCTTCCTCATTGTTCACGCACAACTTGTGCATTCCGCAATGTGATCTTCTGTACAGCCTGCCCCCGCAGATGATGTAGTGAGAAGCTAATTTTCGAAGAGCAATCTGGTCCTTCCTGTCAGTTCCGGTCGGATATTCACTTTTCTCGATGAAATTCCAGATGTCATGATACCAAGGAAGACCATCGTCAGGCTCATCAATAGCCATGACGTAATCGTAAACGGGCTTGTCCCTTTGTTCAATCAGGATCGGTCGGAGTTTGACTCCGTCGGGTATCTCTACCATGGAAGCTAATGTTGCCAAGGCATCGGCAAACCGGTTGTTTAATCTGGGCACATGAGTGAAAGTGACAGCCTAGAACCGATGGATCAGATTGTCAAGGTCTTTATGGTAAGGTTTCAACTTGTCTTCCTTGACCTTCCAGTCGCCGTTTGCTTGTGAGACTACCAAGTTGGAATCCCCGATCACTTCCAACTTTTTGGCGCCGATTTCTAGAGCAGCTTCCATCCCCACAATACATGCTTCGTATTCGGACTGGTTGTTAGTAACCTCAAAGTTGAGCTTGAAAGCAAGAGGGATGTGTGACCCTTCGGGTGAGATGAGCAAGATTCCTATCCCGAATCCTTTCTGATTAGCGGCTCCATCAAAGTATAACAACAATACATCGTTGTTTGTAGTCATGACATTTTCATCAGGGAATTCAAAACTTGTATCTTCTGGACCTTCCACCGAATGATCGGCCAGAAATTTAGCGACGGCCCTTCCTTTAACAGACTTCCGGGTTACGTACTTGATGTCGAATTCAGCTAACAGAAGTAACCAACGTGCTAGCTTACCTGTGAGTGCTGGTTTCTCGAACAGGTATTTGAGAGGGTCCATCCGGGAGATTAGTCTTACTGAGTAGGCTAACATGTAGTGTCTCAACTTCTTGGAAGCCCATATCAAAGCCCAACAAACCTTCTCCAAGGAGGTGTACCGCTCCTCGCATCCAGCCATCTTCTTGCTAATGTAGTAAACTGCCTTCTCACTGCCGCCTTCGCCTTCTTGTGCTAGCATGCATCCCATTGCTGATGGGGTAACGGATAAGTACATGATGAGGGGTTGCCCCGGTGTTGGCGGCATTAGTACTGGGGGGCTCTGAAGATACTTCTTGATGGCTTCGAAGGCTTTCTGGCATTCGTCGTCCCATTTGAACGGCACACCTTTCCTGAGTAATCGAAACATCGGCTCGCAAGTCGAAGTTAACTTGGCGATGAATCTGCCGATAAATTGAATTTTTCCGAGAAAGCTTCGTACTTCTTTTTCGGTCCGAGGTGGTTCTATTTCGAGAATAGCCTTGATCTTGGAAGGATCTATCTCAATTCCTCGCGTAGTGATCATGAATCCCAACATCTTCCCAGCTGTGACACCAAATGTGCATTTTTCAAGATTGAGGCGCAACCGATACTTGCGAATCCTTTTGAAGAATTTTCTGAGGGCGGGCAGGTGTTCCTCCCTTCCTTTGGCTTTGACAATCATGTCATCCACGTAGACTTCGACTTCTTTGTGGATCATGTCATGTAGTAACGTTGTAGCTGCCCTCTGATAGGTTGACCCGGTGTTCTTCAGTCCGAAGGGCATGACCCTGTAACAGTAAGTGCCCCACTCTGTGGTGAAAGTAGTTTTCTCACGATCTTCGGGAGCCATGAGAATCTGGTTGTATCCTGAGAAGCCATCCATGAAAGAAAGAAGTGCATGCCCAGCAGTATTATCCACAAGTACATCTATGTGCGGCAATGGGAAATCATCCTTAGGGCTGGCTTTATTCAGATCTCTAAAGTCTACACAGACTCGGATTTTTCCGTTTTTCTTAGGGACAGGAACGATGTTTGCAACCCACTGGGGGTATTCTGTTACCATTAAGAATCCAGCGTCTATCTGCCTCTGAATTTCCTTCTTGATTTCCAACACCCAGTCAGGTCTCATCTTCCTCAACTTCTGCTTGACCGGCTTTGCGTCTGGGTAAAGCGGGATTCGATGCTCCACAATCTCGGGGTCAATACCGGGCATATCTGCGTGTGACCATGCAAAAACGTCTTCGAATTCTTTCAGGAGATCCGAATGGGCTTTGAACTCTTCTGGAGATAGTCCGAAACCAATTTGAACCATGCGCGGATTGCTTTCATTTTTCAAATTTATGGAAACAATTTCTTCTTTTATAGGCTGAGCATGCCTTTCGTCTTCCCTTCTGATTAGGGATTGAAGTTCTTCTGGAATTTCTTCCTCGAATTCAACCTCTTCATCGTCGGGGTCAACACAATTTATTTCGGATACAACAAGATAAGCAAAGTCTACTTCATTGGTAGAAAATGTGGGGGCCCCAGGGGCGTGATACATGAGTGTGGACTCAAACTCGAAAGGAAAGAGACGACGCGGGGGAATGACAGATACATGTTCGGGGCAAGACCCAGACTCAGTGCTAGACTCAGATTCTGATGCAAATTCAGTGCTAATGTAAGTGATTCTAGGTACAAAAGTGCAATTTTTATAAACTCCATTGGCATCCATAATAAGTGCAGTGACATCTCCAAGGGCATCCTGGCTCAGCATCATCAATTCTACCTCCTCGGCAAGCTCCAAATCAAACAGCATTGCAGCAGGCTCGCCTTCCTCTTCCACACCCGTCGGGCTCTTTTCCCCAAACAACGATTGGAGATTCCTTGAGTCAAGAGTCTGAATCCAATAAACTCGCAGTGCCTTAACCAGTTCTTCCCTCTTCTCAGCTTCATTGTCACTGTCCCAAGTGTCGTTCGCAAAGATTTCGAAGCCTGGCAGCTTAGTCCTTGTTTCCACGTTCCAGAATGGTTCCGGTTCTCCATGATAGGCAGCTTCCGGAGCTTTAACAAAATGGATAGGCCCCTTCTTGGCTCGGGCCCGTACCTTCCAGCCAGATTTGTTGTCAGGCGATTCATAACTAAGACCAAAGCGGTGATTATTTGTTGAGAATTTGGGGAATTCGGCTACCCCTTGATTGTTTAGACCTAACCCCAAGCCGGGTAGGTATTCCATCTTTCTCATCATTTCCAAAGCAGTTGAATTGACTGACAAGTCTTCATCCAATTTGACAGTAAGAACTGATCCCGAAGTGTCGAAAGAGAAACCACCGAGAGTGACATCTTCTTCTCCATGCGCGATTTCAAGCAGCGGCGCATTGTCAGGGACATGGGGACGGATTCCCGAATCTCCATGAATGGTCAAAGTTCCTGAAGCCAGACCGAGTTGGACTTTCTGGTGTAAAGAAGAGGGGACTGCCATGATATCTGATCGATGGAGCCAAGGTCTGCCCAGCAGTAGATTAAAAGATGACGGGATGTCAAGCACATGGAACTCGATAACTGTTTTGAAGTCTTCAATCACCACTTCTATTTGGATTATTCCCACTACATCCCTGCGAGTGTTGTCATATGCGTGCACCCCGAGGTTAGACGGCTGAAAATCTTTATTTTTGAAACCCAAGCAATAAGCGGTCCGCAGAGGACAGACATTCAAAGCAGATACATTGTCAAGCAGAACAACAGGGACCCATTTTCCCATGCATTTGAGAGTGATGTGCAAAGGTTTGTTGTGACCAGCTCCCTCTGGGGGTAAATCCTTCTCAGTAAAGACAACAACGTGCTTTGCGCGAGTTGGAGTGAGCAGTGCCACCATGGTTTCTGGAGGAGTATCCGGAGGTACCTCCATGTTTGACAGTGTTTTGATCATCTTTTGACGATGTTCCCGGGAGGAAGAGAGTAAACCCCAAATCGAGACTGATGCTGGAGTTCTCTCGAGTTGTTTCTGAACCAAGTCTTCTGCTGTTGCCCGGTTCCTTTGAGGTATTTGAGCAGTAACTGCTGGCTCGACTGGAGGTGAACTTTCCTGATCAGGACCATCCCAGACGAACTCTTCTGGCTGAGTCTGGTGCGAGACGTTCCCTTGTAGGTTGGTTGGTTGGTAGATTCGGCCGCTCCTTGTTACTCGATTGACTGTATCCTCACAGAGTTGTTGGTTTTCACCCCAGAAGCCTTCAAATCCTTCACTGACCTTGCGCTTGCCGGCTTTGATAGCCTCCCTTTTCTGTTTTTCATGTTGATCCTCAGACCACAAGTCTATCAAATCGCTTGGGATTCCCTGACTGTTGATATCAACTGCCTTTAATTTCGTCTTCAAGTTTCCCACCTCTGATTCTTGCCAGAAAGACTGGTCTAGCATGGATTTATTGACTGTCCATACTTCGTCGCTGCCGACTCGGATATCGATAACTTCATCCTCACTCCATGCGGTTATCTGGGGATCTGGGACCAGAACTGATATGTTGGAAGAGTGTGGAAATGGCGCAGATGGCCGTGGGAGAGATTCTCCGATAATGTATGCCTGAGGGAACCAGTCATGATCACTGAAGACCGTTTCGATGGTTTGGTGATTCTCTTCTTCGGGAAGTTGAGATGGCGGACCGTTGCCCAATGAGTTGTGCTGAAACAGAGCTGGGAGCGAAACTGTGTCCAAAGGGTCAGCATTGGTTGTTACTTTTTCAATTTGGTTGATACTGAAATTTTCTGGCATGTAAACAACTGGCTTGTCTTGGATTTCTGGGATAATGTACTGGCTCGGGTCCCGAGAGTCTAGCAAAGAACCGAACAATGTTTGTCGGGAATCTTCCCATTCCTGATCGCTCATGGCCCATTCCCCTTCTTCAGCAAGGTCACCCCATGTGAGTTTGTGCTCAAGGGCAGTAATGGTATAAACCTCCGGATCTTTTGTCACCGGGACGGAAGGTTTCGGTTGAGAGACTGGCACGATGTGTAGGCTGGGATTGAACTGGGTAGGGCTTTGGCCTTTTGAAGTGGAGCTGAAGGATATTTGGCTGATTTGGACATTTGGTTTGTGGTTAGGCAAAGGATTGGAAATGGTATTGGGTTTTTGCTTAGGAATTGGAATGGTTCCATCTTCAACCAAGTCTTGGACTATGTGTTTGAAACGCATGCAATTGTTGGTATGATGGCGGGGCATTTGGTGGTAAGCGCAGTAAACGTTTGGATTGTGATTTGCAGGAAGCTCTTTGGGTGGGTCAAGAGGCTTAATGGCATTTTTCTCGAGGAGCTTTTTGTAGACAGTGGTAAGAGGGAAAGGGAATTGGTAGAATTCTCTTCTCGGCTGGGAGGTGTTCTGGACAAGTGGTGACTGGGTGGCTATCTGATTAACCGGTGCAGCTTTGACTAGTTTAGGATTGAAGGGATTGGCTTGGGTTGGATTGTAAGTGTCGGGTCCGAAAAGGGAGTTGTTGTTACCGGAATAGACTCGCTTAGATCGAGAAACGGATTCTCCTTTGTCAAATATGCCCATGCGAATCGCGTCTTCAACTGCCAAGCCAGCTTCATAAAAGGTTTTGAAGTCGGCGGAGGTTTGAAAAACTACCAAGTGTTTGGCAAAATCAGGTTCCAAGTTCCGGGTGATAATCCTCATCTGCTCTTTCTCTGAAGGCATGTCCATCATCTGTGATGCCTTTCCCCTCTAGCGCTTGACAAAATCAGCGAAAGACTCGTTTTTCCCCATTTTCGTGGATTCTAACTCTCGAACGGTCATTTCCAGCTGGATATTGTAGTTGTATTGAGCCACAAAAGCTACCCCAATGTCTTCCCAGGTCTTCTTCTTTGAATTATCCAAGTTTATAAACCAACGGAGTGTAGGTCCTATTAAGGTTTGCTGGAACATCTGTGCCATGGCATTTTTCTCCACATCGTACATGGATAAGGTACCCACGTATGTTTGCAAGTGAGCTTTCGGATCACCGCTTCCATCAAACTTGTCCCAGTCAATGGGTTTGAACTTGTCAGGCAGCTTAGCATCAGGGAATAGGCATAGTTTCTCCATGTCAATGCCAATAGCAGCGATCTTTTCTTGCTTTTGGACTGATTCTTCAAGTTTGGCCATCTTGGCCATCATGGCATCCATCTCTGGGTGATTACCCGATGATTCCCCAGAAGGCAACCGGGAAGTAATTCCTGAATCAAGATCATCATCTGAGCCATTTGCTTGCTGTTGGCGGCTCGCTGATCTTCCAAGGCTTCCTTGAGAATCTGAACCTCAGTCTTTTCTGTCTGCTCTGTATTATTGGTCATGACCGGAAGGCTGGCTGACTGTTCCACTCTTGACTCAGTCCGAATTAATCGTTGTTGGGAAGTTCGAGTCCAACTAGGTGTAGGAGTGTTCTTGTTTTTGCCAATGGTTATGTACTGATGGTATGAACAAAATAAATTATGCCGTGCATGCAATCTATTTATATGAATGAATGATGCATAATGCAAGATTGTCCCAATTTTCTCTGATTTTGCTAAAAACAACGGCCGGACCGAGGTTGCCTACGTATCCTCGTGGAGAGGAATCAGGCCATAACGTAGTTCGAGACTGCAAATTGGCTCTCGAATTTTGATAAAAAGATGTCTTTTTCATTGATCACGCGGAGTGATGCAAAAGAGTTCCGACAGGCGGAGAACAGACTCGATAAACAAAGTACAGGTTATTACAGACTCGGTAGATAACCCATACAGAAAACAACAACAGACTCGATAATCAAACTGCAACAGACTTGGTATTCAGACTGGACAACCGATGTTGGCTTTATTCCAAAAGAGCCCTTGATGGCTTGATCAAATCTGGTTATGGTGCATGCTTCATCTTTTCAGATTGCGGCTTCACGGGATGGGATGAGTTGGGTTGACCGGGGGAGACGGTGAACTGGCTTCACCGAGCTTCTGCTTCCCTTTGCGAGCCTTGGCTTCTTCTTCCTGCTGTTCCTCCTTGGCCTGCTGTTCCTGAAGTCGATGGGGGGATATGTCCTCGTTGTCAAGGAGGTAGTCCTCGTAGCATCCATCACAGTTGCATTCATCCCAGTACTTATGACCAGTGACTGGGTCAGCAAAGTAGTACACTGGGTTGACGTATTCGTCGAAGTACTTGATTGGCGGCATAGGGCAAAAGTCTTCATCATTCTCTTCATACATGATAGTGATTTGATCTGGGAGCATGTTCAGGCCGTCGTCTGGCGTGACCTGAAACTTCTAGCCTGGATGGCTTTCAGTGCTGTCCCATTGATTGGGCTCGGTGACTTGGTCAACCCACTTGTAGAGCTTTTTACCTTCGGGGGTCTTCTCTTCGGGCTTGGGGGACTCGTCTTCTTCAATGATCCAGACAGGAGCGTTGTAGTGAGTGGAGAAGGTAGACTTGAGTCTCTTGTTGCTTGGTTGGTCAGCCATCGCTTTCTGATAGGAAGAGTACCGGTTTATTTGGAGAAAAATGGAGCCTATTTGCAACCTTTTGAAAAAAATTTTTTTTTTTTTTTTGGATTCAGCCTAATCAGAGATTACCGGGACGATCCTCAAGGTGAGTGAGGTGAAACTTAGGGTCAATCTAGCTTGTGTATGCATGCAAAATGACAGCAGTATATACAAAAAGCAGTAGACAGGAAACATGGTATGTGCGGAAAGCGTTAAACAGGCAGCATGCTGACAGGGTATAGGAAAACAGTAATCACGTAGCAGGATATAGCACGAAATCCTACCCTGTGGGTTCCTGTCTTAGGTTGGAAAGTTCTAGGATATCTATATGCAGAGGCCGGTTTTGGTTTGAGGGGGTTCCCCAGACTAGAGCCAATATTTGCCTCCCCTTTGCACAGAATACTGACGTGGCAAGGGTAATAACGGCAGGCTGACTCATCATCGTCCAAGGTTGCCGAGAATCCTGGGATGTCCTAACACCAGCAAGCTGGGTAGGGTAACCAGGACGCAACGGCGAGGCTAGTAACCATGCACGTGCAATGCAAAAGTTTAATAATAAAATCTTTTCAAAAATCCCACAAATATTTTTTAAGTTTGGCTCACTTTTTTAAATTAATCAAGACCCTGAAATTTTACTCATGCAAACAACCGGGAAAGCTCCAGTTTAGACTGATCAGGTTTTCACCCTGACATCAATCCTTTCTAGTACGGCGTGAAGCACGTACTTGGTGTCAAGCTTTCGAAGGGTCATTTTTCAAGTGTAAAATGTCAAAATAAAGATTAATTTAAAATATATCGATCCCCAGCGGAGTCGCCAATTTGTGGACGCTCAAGTTTTCGCGCGGGCGAAAATAGATATCCACGGAGTTTTGGTTATGAAAAGGGGCGATCCGGGAAATGAAGAAAAATTTTAGAGTCGCCACCCAGGGTTTGATTCTTGGAGAATGTTAGGTACCCGAGAAACCGTTTAGAAAAAAATTGACTCTTGTGCCACTGAAAAAGGGGTTGATCTGCGAAAAATAGAGATTTGGGTTCGGGAGCCAGGTTACCCGCGGGGAAGGTTTTGTTTCAAAAATGCACCCCGCGTGCCCGGAATTTCCGGTCTTTACTAAATATTTGTGAGATTTTCTTTGGAAAGATTTTATGAGAAACTTTATCACACATAAACAATATACCATGGAATAATGAACTTTGGAGAAAATAAAAAAAGAAGAAGATAACAATGAACTAAACAACACATAATCAAGTATATAAATGCAATGAAATTAACTAAGAGGGGAGGTAAACGCGAATGCAGGAAGTGAAGGGGGGTTTGCTGTGATTAAACCCACTGGTTTTACTAGAAAACAGAGCATCGGATTTCTTTTGAAACAGAGCACTCAAGAATGTTTTTCCATAGACACCGCACGGCATATAAAATGATACCGCGCGGTATATAAGGGATGCCGCACGGCGTCTCTGTGAGTTATGATTTTCAAAGGAAAATCCAGATTGCACCCGATTGAAAACAAGTTTTATTTTCGTAAAGATAACTCACTGTTGATCAATCACAGCAATGTTTTGAAAATGCTTTAGGATGAATGGATATACCTCGTATTTGAGATGGTATTCCGAGACAATGGGTAACGTCCCGAAATACTCATCCAAGAGGCACGAGCTTTACTGGAATGTTTCTTTTCGGACTCAAGGTAGAGCTATGAAGTTCTCCTCAAGCCTGATGAAACTCTTCTCCCCTCAGAAGATCGCGATTTGAAAACAAACTGTTTATACCTTGAAACGGAATCGAATGGGTCGGGATGGGGCTTGTAACTTTTTTGAATCTGTGAAACGGAGTATAAGGTGGCTTGGTGGATTATGGGTGAGTATAGGCGGAAGGACGAGGCTTTTGAAAGAGAAGTGATTGCGGTGGGAATGGTTTCAATTTTTTTTCTTTTTTTTTTCCTGAATCTCTCCTTGCTCTCTCTCTTTTTTTGTTCGATGACACCGGATTTTATAGGCGAAGGTGAGTGAGACCGGAAACGGATTTCTCATTATTACCGAATATCATCATTTGCCCTGAGCACCATCATGTGTTCTGAGCTGCTGGGGTTTCCCGGGAATCCTGTTGATGGGACATGGGTGCCGTGCGGTGCCAATAGTATGCCGTGCGGTGCAGAAAGAAACACCGAACGGTGCAAATGGAAGTTTAAGCCGTACGGTTTAGGGTTCTGGGCCGTACGGTTCAGGTGGGTTTGGGTTTTTTGGTTCATTTGATCCATCCGTTCCAAGGTATATTTTGCGTATTCTTCTCATCATTGGGGATGCATGAGTTATCAAAATTGGGGTGTCTACACTAGGACAATGAAATCCGCAGGAAATTGGAACTCGCCTACCCGAATTAACACATCTTCCACCACTCCCTTCGGTACTCTAACACTCCGGTCTGCCAACTGGAGTGTGACGGGAGTCTCTCTAAGATTCCTAAGGCCCAATCTCAAAAATGCTGAATAAGGGAGCAAATTGACACTCGCTCCCAAATTCAACAATGCCTTATCAAAAGTCTGACCTACAATGGCTATGGGTATGGTGGGGCATCCTGGATCCTTGCACTTGGCAGGAATCTCAGTCTGAAGGATGGAGCTCACTTGCTCTGTCAGAACCACGTTGTTCTGATTCTTGCGCTTTGTCGTGCAAAGGTCCTTCAGAACCTTCGCACACTGTGGAAAAGACTCAATTGCCTCCATTAAGGTAATAGGGAATTGCACCCTCTTAAAAAGTTCTAGCATTTTATGGTTCATGTTCTGCTTAGGCTTCACCGCCAGCCTTTGGGAAAATGGAGCTAATGGTATTGCTGGCGGTGTTTGAGTCGTGGGGGCCGCAACAGCAGGCACCACCACATCAGGTGACTCCTCACTCTCCTCTACCTCCTTCCTATGGACATCAACAATCTCAGGAGGTGCTATTGGCGTAACAACCGGCTCCGAGGGTGGAGTTGGTTTCTGCTTTGGTGGGAAGGACTTATCAAGTTCCTTCCCACTCCTAAGAATGGTGACCGACTTAGCCTCTTCTTGATTCTGACTCTGAACATTAGGACCTGAATTTCCCAAATAATGGGCACCCGCTGAACTGCCCTGGGCTGGAAACCTACCCTTCTCCTGCTACATTTGGCTAAGAACAGCGGTGAGTTGCGACATCTGGGTCGTAAGGGCTCCTATTTGCTGTCTCGTTTCAGTCTGAAAAGTCATCTGTGACTGCATCATGGAATTGACATTATCCTCTAGCTTATGGTCACGTGCAGTCATCTGTGAATAACCTGGGGGTGGATCGCGAGTGGATGGACCTGCCCCCCTACCAGACTGTTGCTGGTAGTGGTATGGAATGACTTGGCCCTGCGGGGGCCTGAATGATTGGGATTGTGGAAATTGCTGCGGCGGAGGTAGCGCAAGGGGTTGAGCTTGACCTCCACCTCCAGTTCTGGAATCTGACCACCCAAAGTTAGGATGGTCTCTCCATCCCAGATTATAAGTGTTCGAAAAAGGATCCCAAGTCCTAAGTGCATTGACCTCTTCCTGATTGAACTGACTTGCCCCTTTTACTGCTAGAAACCCAGGGCAAACGGTCGCGGTGTGCCCTTTACATTCACACCACACACAGACTTCTTCTATGCTCACCTCATTGACTGGACGAGTCTGTCTCACCTCTAATTCCTCTAATCTCTGAGCCATTTTCTCAACCTGAGCCTGAAGTTGCTGGTCACGAATGGTGACAGGGACAACGTTGGACCCAGAAGGTCCGGCTCGCTCATAATCGGATGGTTCCAAAGCTCTCTGCCTATCAGCTAAGTCATCTAAGAAATCCCACCCCTCATCTGCATTTTTGGACAAGAAATCGTCCCCTTTGCAAGAGTACTCGATGTGCTGGACTGTCTCAGCGTTGAGACCCAGATGAAAGAATTCGACTAGCTGGATTCTCTCAAAGCCATGATGTGGTAATTTGAGGAGCAATTCCTTGAAACGCTCCCAGGCTTTGAGAAATGACTCACCCCTCTCCTGTCTAAAACCTTGGATTTGACGCCTGAAACTCTTAGTTTTAGCCTCAGAAAAATACTTCCTATAAAAGGCGTCACGCACTTGTGCCCAGGTGGTGAAAGATTGAGACTTCTGTAATCGAAACCAAATGAGTGCACCATCTTTCAATGTCGCCTCAAACAGCTTTAGGCACGCGTTCTCATATTGGGTATTGGACGCAAGGTTGCGCACCAATCCCTCGAATGTTCGCACATGCTCATACGGGTCATCGCACTCTCTCCCATAGAAGTTTGGGAGACTGTTAAGGACACCAGGTTTGACCGTAAAGGTATTGCGTGCCTCTTGTGTCTCTCGAGGGAACACAATGGGTCCGAGAGGAGTGGTCCTCTCAGGATGAAGGTGTTCTCTCAAGGACGGCTGAGCAGCTAATCGCTGGTCTGCCATTTCGTCTCTCTCTGACTCTAGCTCAGGCTGGAAAAGCGGATTACTGACACTAACTGACTCAAACGGCAACTCTATATAAAAATCACTAATGGGAATATACTCTGACTGTTGCTCAGCTGAGTCTGACTCTGAACTAGAAGATGAAAAACTAGACAACACAGGTTGACTTGACTCCAGTTCTTTTCTCACTAACCAATGTGTCGGGTCGCGATAATAGAGAGGGTCCTGTTTTCAACCTATGGTGACTCGACTAAAAGACAAAATTAACTACGACTCTACACCTTTAAACACTCGCTACCGTCCCCGGCAACGGCGCCAAAAATGCTTTGACCGACCATGTGACTAAAATAAAGACGCGTCCCAAGCGTAGGACTCTCGATCAATGTAGCACAATATCCGGAAGTACCGGAGTCGAACCACAGAGACGACAAACAGTGTTGACTCAAAAGTGTGAAACTGTAGTTTAACTGGCTCTTAGGTAGCCACCCCTTGATTTGATGAGATTAATTAACTAACTTACCGACTAATTTATTGAATGCAGATTAAAAATGAGAGCACAGCTGAGGGAACCCAGCGTCCGCAACTAGCCTAACCGATGTTTACTCGGGCCACAATTTCCCTTTTTACTGATTTTAGAATAAAAGAAAGGCCCCCTAACAAATGCGCACCACCTGTCACCAGGTTCCATGCGCATTCGAATTCCGGCGATGCCTGGGTTTTGTTTGTTAGATGAATTTCTGTTTCCTAAAATTGCTTGAAAATTGAGTTAATTCGGTCCCGAGGTAGAACATCCATTAGCCTAACGGCGAAACGCCTTCGCCCACAGCCGCACTCTATGCGACTACTCGCTCATGATGCTAATAATAACAGAAATTAAATTAAACCTAGATCTAAACATGCTTGAAGAATTAAATATAAAAACAATAGCAAACGATACCGTAGATTGCAAGGGAAAAATCGAACTTGATTATTAATACGCAACACGAATCCAAGAGCTGAAGTTCTCCAAAATAAACTTGAATCCAAAAACGCTGAATGTTGAAAGCTCTCAAAACTGTGGCCGAAAAACTCCAAAGTGTAGAAAAATATAAAAAGATTCGAACCCTAATGAATGAGAACAAAACGTTTTTATAGCAACCGCCCAATAAACACACCAAACGGCATCGTTTTAGCTTTGCCCGTAACACTTCAGTATCGATACGGCTGATACTGGTATCGATACCTCGCTGTTACGTTTGACTCGTTGACTGCGTAAGCCGTAGGTATCGATACAGCTGTGACAAGTATCAATACCTAACCTTCTGGAACAAAACTTGCACCCTTGTAACCAATTGGTATCGATACGGCCTATAGGGGTATCGATACCAAGCTCCTTCGTCGTCATTTTCAAATTCCAACTTCCAAGCCTTGTTTCCCGCGCCTCCACTTCAAGCCATGCAACACACACAAGCCAAACGCCATTATACCTGGAAAACTCACAGAAATACCGAGAACGACACTGTGTGTGAGGGGTATTTTCCCGAGCAATACAACGTCACGTGCACGACGTTAATACCACGTGAGGGTATAGTATTTCGGCGGTACCACAGGAAGGGTCCCTAAGGCAATGCCGAGCTAATAGGGCCATGTGTATAGCTGGGCCGAACTGTAACATCACGAAAGGATGTAGTTGTAATAAGTGTCGAGCTACTGGTAGCTTGGCACCCTCATGTGCCAGTAAATGAAGGCTTTGCCGCACAGTTTGTAGCTCGGGCAGTTAGACCGCCCCAGAGGATAGCTCGGCATGGCTATCTGGAAGGTTCTAGAGAGATCCTTTACGTAATAAAGGACGAATCCCGAGTTTAACGGGATCGGGATGGAGATTCCATAATGGCACGAAAAGTCCAATATGGAATTAAGTCCTAAGACGATGCAAGGTCTTGTATAAGGAAACTCTGCTAACCAATTAGGGACGAATCCTAATTGGAAAGGTCTCCCAATGCAATAAGGAAATCTTTGGCACGAGAGGCCTAGAGGAGTATAATGACTAGAGTCTATAAATAAGACATTCAACCTATGATAAAAGGTACGTGGTAATTCGTTATTTACATGCTTTGTGTGAATTAGGGTTTCCTCTTAGTACGTGATACTAACTTAAGCATCGGAGGGCCCACCGCCGACGAGAGGCGTGGGTGCTTCTCACCGTTTATTGTTTTGCAGTGCTAGGGATCCCGCGATGGGTACATATTGTTGATCTCATAGAGCGTGGAAGATGAATGCCGGGATTTTTTCCCTCTACAATTGGCGCCGTCTGTGGGAAACGAAATCTGAAAAAGATCAACAATATTGGATCAAAGCACAGAACACCACGTGAAGGTGGCGATAGAGATAAAACACCGAGTGCGCTTAGCGCTACGAAGAAAGCAACGTAAGATGCGCACAAAGAAAGAGTGTGACAAGGAGAAAATCTATATTAGAAAGTGTACAAACTCAAGATTGCGAAAAAAAGTCTTGAGCGAATGAAACGTCAGATGAAAAATCTGGCTCGGCGAACGAATGATCGCAAAAGAGGGATCAGACGATTTGGAGCGATGCCTACAAGGGGCGGTGATAAAAAAATATTGACGCTCAACAATCCTGGTATCGCAAGTTCAAACATGAATTCAGTCACCAATCAGATAAGTCTTATTTACACTTTAAATCTTATGTCAGTGTATATGAAATCCTCCCTCATCACATGCACATGACGATTCTGTGAAAGACGACAGATCACATATTGCTGTGGTCAACTAGTATACCATGCCATATGAATGATCACATGTGGCTGTAGTAGACGTGGCTTTAATTCGGAAAGTTGTCTACGGCAACGAATGATGATTAAATTAGAGTGATGATTAATTCTTTCTCACTTTCGTTGAAGTATCTATTGGTCAGTTGATGTAAAAAACACTTTTTTTGGCTTAGTTGCTTTTCCAGTGTTGCGCCCTATATGCCCGAGCCATGAATTTCGGTAATTCTAGGGTCAAATATCATCTTTTCTCCTAAATGAACGAAGATGCTCGGCTTCGGGGAATCCCGACTAGAATGCAGGATATTCATCCTAAATTATATGATTACATTTACGTACCACAGCTTGATTGAATATACCGATCGCAATCGGAATTTCTAAAGATAGGTCTCTCAATTCCTGATGTCTAACGGCCACTACATATGAGATTTCATGCCTACTTTAAAGCAGCTCTTTTAACTTGGCCGCAAAAATTACTCATGCTTTTTCTTCGGCAATCACGAACGACGATTTATCTTCTGAAGATAAATTAGTTTATTTATGCGTTATGGATCACATAACTATTAGTCTTTTTCTGAGAAAAACAGATCGCAGGGCTCCCAGAGAAACATTGCACTCTGCGTGATACGGAAATAAAAATCTGTAGCAATGCCTACAAGGGGCAGAAAAGTTTACTCCCAATAATAGGAGTTGGGCACGAGGTCAAAAGACAAGAGAACTCAGGATGACAAAAAAAAAAAAAAAAAGGAAGTCTTGAGGTAACGTTAAACGCAGAACACCATGTGAAAGTGATGATAAACTGGCAGTCCGCATGCTACGAATAAAGCAGTACATACGTGCCACGACTGCAAGCATCATGAGAGAATGCTGGAGTAATTAACCGACCACGTGATAGACGGGGATGCAAGAGAAAAAGAAAAAAAAAAGGGCTGATGCAAATAGGAGTCCGAGGCTATGAAGAAAGCCTACACAGTAGGTGATCTTAACGGGTGAAGGAATAATCGTATAACAGAAAACCACGAGTTCGGCTTCAAGACTGGAGGCCACAGCGGGAATGGAACAAATAAAAAAAAAGAAGGTTAGAATCGTTTTTTAATATACCTTTTTATTTTGTTTTGTTTTTTTGCTTCTATAGACGGATCAAAATCCATGGCGAGAGGCATTCGGGACTATGAAAAAGTCCCAAAGACAAAGAAAGAGACTGTGAAGGAACTCGCTCTGCTCATGAGAAAGCGCGAACGCGAGATGCAAGCGCGGAAAGAAACTATGGCTCGACACGAGAAGTCGGGAAATAGAAAGGGTACTGGTAAAACTTGCACCTTACCAGGAGTAGTTAAGAGGTACTTCAGGGAGGTGCACCAATGGGAGTTCGGTGTTGAGTAAGTTACTTCGATAAAGCTACAATTTGCTTTAGTAGAAAATTCTGTTTTGCTTAAATAAAATTATCTCTAGTATATGTTTGTTATAACTTGTTCGGTCTTGGCAAAAGCCAGCTGAATATGGGCCGAAAGCTCCTTGCCTCCATATTGGGGAGCAGATAGTATTGACGAAAGTACGAATGAACTTGAAAATTTGCTAAGTCTGAACATACTTAGGCCGCGGCAATGAGTAATGCCAAAAACCTACCAAGTACGAAAAAACTTGAGGGCTAAGTTTGAATATGCTTAGGCCAATAGCAGCATGCTAAAAAAAAAAAAAAGAGAGACAAGAACAAGTACACTTGGGCTGCTATCTAAGTACGAATAAACTTATGTGATTTGCCGAGGACGAGTAGGCTCGAAGTGTAAGTGCGAATAAATGCTCTGCTAGGTATGAAGAAATTTAGCAACAAAAAAGATTTAGATGAATAGCAATGAATAATGCTAAAATGCTTATAGCAATGAATAATGCTAAAATGCTTATAGCAATAAATAATACTAGCAAGCTAGACAAGCAAACTTGAGCTATTCGCTGAGTATGAAAAAACTTGGGCATTTTGCGAAAGTATGAATAAACTTATCGTGCTGAGAAATTGCCAAAGAAAGGGATGGACCATATACGGTAGTCGGTATGACAAGGATTGGAGCTTAGCGGCTTGCAAACTTAGATGGCATTCCTGTCCCGTGGCCATGGAGCATTCATCATTTGATGAAGTTCTGTCAGTAAACATCTAAGTAATTACCCTTTGTCAAGTTATAAAAAAACCTCTTTGCCGATCAAAAAGAATATAGCTAAGTAATTATGCTTATTAGGAATTACGAATAAATTCCCATATTTTATTTTTACGTAAGAACTACGAATATAGTCCTCCGATTTCTTTTGTGGACCATGTGAAAGGTTCAAAGTTTTTAATGATAAGAACTCATGTGGTATGTCTTAATATGAACTACGTGTAAAGTTTCATGTTTTGTGCTAGTAATTGTTATGAATAAAGTTTTGTGCTTTATATGATTTTGCATTTTAGTTTTTGATTTGATTGAAGGAAATTACGAGAAAAATTTCTGTTACATGCTTGAAACACTTGATTGATTTGAATATAGAACCAAAAACGAGGAATTTTGATTCCATATTGGGGAGCAGTAAGTATATGTACCCAGTGATTGAAATTTTTTAGGACAAGTACGAATACTTGGACCTGAGCAACGAATTGCTTAAACCAGAAATATTCCTAAGTACGAGTAAACTTAGGAGATAAATTAAGTACGAATAAACTTAATTCAGGCTAAGTACGAATATACTTAGACAAGCAAGTTTAAGTACGAATAAACTTAGTTTAGGACAAGTACGAGTACTTGGGCATGAGCTATGAATTGCTCGAACTTGAAAAATTCTAAGTACGATTAAACTTGGAAAAAGGCTAAGTACGAGCGTACCTAGGCTTGCAAATTTGAGTATGAAAATGCTTATGACTAGGTATGAAGAAACTCAGAAGTATTTGGGTAAGCGTAAATTCGGGTTTGCGTAGCTGAGTACGAGTAGACTCATCCAAACGAGAGCTAAGGCTTTTTGAAGCTTGGCCGAATGAAATCAGTCAAATGTGAACAAAATCAGGTATGACAGAAACCTAGATATTTAGATAAGCTAGGGAAGCCACCAAGGGCTTAAGAAGCCCAGCACATAAGCCACGAAGGGCCAAACATCAAAGTACCAGATTCAAAGTATTAGTGTCACGCAGGGCTTCAACCAGATTTAAAAAGAAAAAGACTACTTGCAGATGAGACTAAAGATGCAAAATATATATCGTTCTGAAAAATAGGTATAAAACATATATACCCAACCGTTAGACTTCGGTGGGAAGAGTGGGGTTACCCCCAATGTTGTATTGCACATTAGTCACGTCAATGATCCCGTTCTCACCACGGGAGTTAGCAATTTGTTCATTGGGTTGCACAGACGGGGTCAACCTGGTGATAGGTCCAATCTTGCTACCATCAGCTTCCTTATGGCTGAGGTCGGCACCTTAGGCCTCGGTTGGAGGATTTTCACCAAGCTATGAGCTCTGGGGGAGCAACAGGAAAATCTCACAAATGGGAAGCTTGGCCCGAGCATGGAAGGTCATGCAAAATTCCAGAGATAGCCCGGATTGAAGCTTATCGCCTAAAAGAATTGGATGGAAACCAGTGCCAATGCCATGGAATATACAGATGAGTATAGAATTACTTTTTGCAGTTTATATTTTGAATATTTAGATACGAGTTGTTGTAGTGTAATTATGAACAAAATTCCATAGAAAATATTGGGTATTGTTCTCATTCAGCTACGAGTTGCTTTGTGATGGCGTTAAGAATAAAATTCCATCTTGCTTGCAAAAAATTATTTTTCACTATATCATTTTTTTTTAAGCCTGGTCTGATTATGAATAAGCTAAGTATGGACCTTTTGCCTCTATCTAGAGAGCAGAGAGCAGAGAGCAGAGCCAAGTATGAAGAAACTTTGGCTTAAGCAACGAATATTGCTTGAAGGGAAGCCAAGTGCGAAGAAATTGTGGCTTAAGCAACGAACATTGCTTGAAAATTGCTTAAGCAACGAGTATTGCTTGAGGGAAGCCAAGTATGAAGAAACTTTGGCCTAAGCAACGAATATTGCTTGAGGGAAGCCGAGTGCGAAGAAACTGTGGCTTAAGCAACGAATATTGCCTGAAAAGTGCTTAAGCAACGAATATTGCCTGAAAATTGCTTAAGCAACGAGTATTGCTTGAGGGAAGCCAAGTATGAAGAAACTTTGGCCTAAGCAACGAATATTGCTTGAGGGAAGCCGAGTGCGAAGAAACTGTGGCTTAAGCAACGAATATTGCTTGAAAAGTGCTTAAGCAACGAATATTGCTTGAAAATGGCTTGAGCAACGAATATTGCTTGAAGGGAGCCAAGTAAGAAGAAACTTTGGCTTGAGCAACGAATATTGCTTGAAGATTGCTTAAGCAACGAAAATTGCTTAAAGGGAGCCAAGTACAAAGAAACTTTAGCTTAAGCAACGAATATTGCTTGAAAATTGCCAAGCACGAAAATACTTGGGCAATAAACAACAAAAATTGCTTGATGTTTGCTAAAGTATGACAAAACTTGGGCTGTAAGCAATGAGTATTGCTTGAAAAGCTAAGTACGAAAAAACTTTGGCTTAGGCAACGAATGTTGCATAGAAATGAGCCAATTACAAAAAAATTTCGGCTTAAGCAACGAATACTGCTTGGAGGCTACTAAGTATGAATAAACTTATGCCGTAGGCAATGAATATTGCTTCAATTTTCCTAAGCACGAAAATGCTTAGGTTATGAGCAACGGGTGATGCTCGAAATCTACCAAGTTCGAAGAAAACTTGAGTACTTCACTAAGTAGGAGGATATTTATGAATTGTGTTGAGTATGAAGAAACTTATGTGCAAGCAGCAAGCAATGCTTAAAATTTGCTAAAGAATGATTAGATTGTTGACAGAACGTGGGGTGGTTAAAATCCATTTACCCTCAGAAAAGGCAAATCACCATGTGGGGGTAGCTAGCTCGGCACTACTACGTAGAGGTTCCCTAACCCTATGCCGATCTGCGTTGACCACGAGTAGGGTCAAGATAGTAAATCAAGTACATATGAATTAGCTCGGCAGAAGTCATAAAGGATGTCTCAAGACATAGCCGAGCTAGATAAGCTATGAATATAGCTAGGGCAGCATTCTGGGATACAAGATTCAGCCCGGTGCAAGTTTGTCATGAATGAGCTAAGCTTTGTACGAGTCATGCCGAGCTATGTGGAAGCACGGCACTGCCTTAAGAATATAGGGAGTTAGGAATACACTGCAAATGGGAGCATATATCACGAGTAACACAAGAAATATCTTTTGCCGAGCATGAAAACGCTTGGGCAGAGCTTGATCGCAATGGAAAGGGTTAAAGTGGTGAAGCTGAGCAAACCACGCATAGCTTTACCTGATGCTAGACCGTGGATTTCAGGGATCACATTGAATGGAAGAGCTCTCTTGGTTAGTGTTTTTGTTTACGGACAAGGACAAATGCTAAATGGGCTTGAAGTACTACTACGAGAAGCCACGCAATAAGAAAAGACTGCTAAAATGGGGAGCCAAACACATAAGGGAAGTCAAAATTGCTCTGCCGATCAACTTCGTCTCGGAATTTGAAATTTCTCGTGACTATGAGAAAGTCACAGTCATTCCATCAAGCAATGTAAAGCCTATCTTCGTGCCCAGAAACAAAAAACACCAAGCAAAGGCCAATGGGCAGATCAATTGAGTGGCAACGAGCATGCCAACCAAAGGATCGTGTAACAACATACAGATATGCAACGGGTAGCAAGAGAAGTACATAGAGCTTTAGTCATTATTCCCCGAGCATAAGATAACAACTAAAGCTGGGGAGCAATTGTGAGGGGTATTTTCCCGAGCAATACAACGTCACGTGCACGACGTTAATACCACGTGAGGGTATAGTATTTCGGCGGTACCACGGGAAGGGTCCCTAAGGCAATGCCGAGCTAATAGGGCCATGTGTATAGCTGGGCCGAACTGTAACATCACGAAAGGATGTAGTTGTAATAAGTGCCGAGCTACTGGTAGCTTGGCACCCTCATGTGCCAGTAAATGAAGGCTTTGCCGCACAGTTTGTAGCTCGGGCAGTTAGACCGCCCCAGAGGATAGCTCGGCATGGCTATCTGGAAGGTTCTAGAGAGATCCTTTACGTAATAAAGGACGAATCCCAAGTTTAAAGGGATCGGGATGGAGATTCCATAATGGCACAAAGAGTCCAATATGGAATTAAGTCCTAAGACGATGCAAGGTCTTGTATAAGGAAACTCTGCTAACCAATTAGGGACGAATCCTAATTGGAAAGGTCTCCCAATGCAATAAGGAAATCTTTGGCACGAGAGGCCTAGAGGAGTATAATGACTAGAGTCTATAAATAAGACATTCAACCTATGATAAAAGGTACGTGGTAATTCGTTATTTACATGCTTTGTGTGAATTAGGGTTTCCTCTTAGTACGTGATACTAACTTAAGCATCGGAGGGCCCACCGCCGACGAGAGGCGTGGGTGCTTCTCACCGTTTATTGTTTTGCAGTGCTAGGGATCCCGCGATGGGTACATATTGTTGATCTCATAGAGCGTGGAAGATGAATGCCGAGATTTTTTCCCTCTACACTGTGCACGCATTAAGCGGAAATTAAACATTAAACCGCACGTCTAACGCGCTAACTCCCCCAACTTAGGCACTTATATTTACCATATTACGCGCCTATCAGGGAGTTTGAGCAAGTCTTTTGTTGCATTAGTAATGGATGCGTTGGGTGGGAGGTGCCCGTTTGAAGATGATTGCCTGTTTGGTCCATTAACTCCGTGGTGGAGTTTAGTGTTTTGCTCCAAGTGGAGCTTGAGCGGATCTTCGTTTGCATCCTTGAGGGATGCGTTGGGTGGTTGGTGCCCGTTTGAAGGTGGAGGCTCACTTTGGAGGCATGTGCGGCTAGGTTTCCTGAGTCGCGTTTGCAAGGTCAAGTAGTCGTGCTTGAGCCTTGTTTTGTTGGTGCCGTTGGCGATTGCCTATGCTGGGCTGCCCCGCAAGGGGTGTTTGGAGAATAGTGGTTTGGCGAGAGGATTGCTCTATGGTGTTGAGTTCAATGAAATTCAAGTCAAGGTTGAGAATTATTGGAATTGTGCTTTGAATTTCCTCTTTTGGAAATTTCCTATTATGTTTAGGATTTCCTATTGCGTTTAGGAAATCCTATTGCGTTTAGGATTTCCTATTGTGTTTAGGATTTCTTACTGCATTTAGGATATCTTATTCTTATAAATAGGAGCCTTGTGGCCTCCTAGGGCTTTGGCCTTCTTGAGTGAATCTCTTTGAGGGAGCTCCTATGGGGTTTCCCGTATTGTGTTAGGGTTTCTTGGTCATTCCATTGATAGTCTTTAGTTCATGGGATTGGATATTAGGGTTTTATGTTTCTCTATCGCATTTTTGAGATGTTTGATGCTCTGTAGGTAGCTCCTCAGAGATTTGTCCCTAGATATATGTTGGGTGCTTCAACTGAGAGTTACGGGTATAGCCGGCTCTGTGTATTTCTCCCCGTTCATAGTGAATCCTCTCTTGCTTTTCGCCCGTGGACGTAAGTCTAGAGCTTCGTGCTTGGGGGGGGGGGGGGGGGGGGGGGGGGAACCACGTAAATCTTGTGCCTCGTTTTCTTTGTTGATTTGTTATATTCTCATACTTCGGGTTTTGTCACAACAGGTGGGCCCCCCTCTTAAGAGGGAGTGAAAACTTATAGGGGAGATATCCCCATCCAAACATGGCCTAAATGACATCCACCAAAATAATGGCAGATGAATGTATCTCTTTAGGAGTATCAGGTTTGGAGGAAAAATGTAATAACCCGAAATTTCGTAGATAAAAATTTCGATTTATTAATTCGATTAGTTATTTTTAATATCGCTAAATGAAATAATTTATTATTTAGTTTAAATAATTTGAATGAAACTAGATCTAGTTTGTTTATTTTCTTTTATTTATTTTTCCGCGCCGTAAAATCAACGCGTGCACACCGAGTATTTCACTACATCGCATCCGGAAGGCCTACTAATTTTCCCAACTCCTGTGTTGTCCTATTTTGACTAGCCTTAGCCTATTTAAAACCCTAATTAGACATGTGTTCAATTTTGTCTTCCTACCAATTTTGACTTTACTAAACCTAATTTGTATTTTTTGAATTAATGAGAAGAAAGAAAATTTGACTACTTAACAAGGTAGGCTACTTACCCAATTACAATCTTCTATAAATAGCTCACTCACCTTACTTCATTTCCTCACACCAAAATCTCCCAACTTCTCCACTTTGTGCTTTCTAGTGTTCTTGAATGAGTTCTTGAGTGTTCTTCTTGAAACTCATCCTAAACCACCACACTCCACCACCCTCGACCACCCCTAGATCTTAGAAAGGTAGAATAAGTTAGCAAGAAAGTGTTCGAGCAAAGGTCGACTAGTCGTTACGCCGCTGGAATTCAACTAGCTAATCGGCTTCCGACTAATCATCGGAATTAAGGTAGATACTTTATCTTAACCTTAGATTAATATTTACTAGTTCATATTAAGGAGGTTATTATTTTGCTTAAACATGCCTAATTATGATTAAACGTGATTATGTTGGTGATTAGTGATTTTATGAACAATTAGACTTTGAAAAACACACCTAGTCGTTATTATGCACGATTTGAAATTGACTTATCAAAATGCACCGTTATAATGCCCGATGGACTTTTGGAAACCTAAAATATCCCGTTATAATGCCGAATGAAAATTGACTTTTCAAATTTACGCCGTTATGCTGCCCAATTGATTTTTGGAAAAATAGCCGACTAAACTTTTCTTAAAGCGACTTCAAAATGTTTTGACTGTACTTGGACTGTTGAGATTAACCCAAGGCTAACACCCTTGAGGGTCTGTCAAAAAAGATATGCCTAGCGCTGTCTAAGAAAGGAATGGTGCCAGTAACTGCATTCGTGCGGCCATCCAGCCTGGGACTCTCCTGGTTATCTCATTTGTCTAAAGAAAGTCACCAACGAGATTTTATACCTAAAGTAACACGGTTATCGTGAAATATTTTTAGACGAAAAGTCTATCGTGAAACGATTTCTAAACGGAAGATTTTTATGTAATATGGCATGTGCATGTTTTTCGAGACGGTATGACACGACACGTTTTTCAAGAAAATGATCGATTGTTTTTACAAGAAATAGAGATGAGAATGAAAATGCTGTTGTAAATAAAATACTGCCATTGGAGTCCCGCCTCAGTTCCCCGGTGTGAACTGGTGGTCAAAGCTTAATGGAACTATACTATAAACAATACTGCCATTAGAGTCCCGCCTCAGTTCCCCGGTGTGAACTGGTGGTCAAAGCTCAATGGAACTATACTATAAACAATACTGCCATTAGAGTCCCGCCTCAGTTCCCCGGTGTGAACTGGTGGTCAAAGCTCAATGGAACTATACTATAAACAATACTGCCATTGGAGTCCCGCCTCAGTTCCCCGGTGTGAACTGGTGGTCAAAGCTCAATGGAACTATACGGTAGTGCTGTTTGAAGTTTCTCCTCAAATTCCGCGGGTGAATATGACGGTTAGAACTTACTCAGTACAACACATAGCAAGCGGACCTCATAAACAGACTGGTGGGGATTCAGTGATATGGGTAGCCGGGACTATGTCGTGTGTGACGCGGAGTTAGCGGACCTCATACTGCAGGAGTCAGTTTATGGGTGGCCGACCCTTCGAACGGAAAGGTTGGTGACCGTTAGAAAGGGGTTGTAGAACGGGCCAATAACTTTCGAGAGATGTAAGATGTTGACATGGTTGAAATTTGAAGAAGAATGCTGTTATGAGAAAATGATATGAGATACTGACACTGTACTCTGATTTTGTTTAAAGAAACAAGATACTGATACTGTACTCTGATTTTTATTAAAAGAAACGAGATACTGATACTGTACTCTGATTTTTATTAAAAGAAACGAGATACTGATACTATACTCTGATTTTTCTTAAAAGAAACGAGATACTGATTTTATTAAAGCTGCACTCTGATTTGATCTGATTTGATATTAATGTATTGACACGCATGAACTTACTGTTTTGATAAAAGAGTTTCAACTATTTACTTGCCACCTACAATATTGTTCTAGAATTGCTAGTTTAAGATTGGGGTAAGGTATCTATTGAGCGTCCTCGCTCACGGTTTGCCCTGGCATAATACCACGATGTTGCTTCGCAACTCTGCGTATTATGCTAGATTATCACGTTGGACAGGTGGACCTCTATGGAGAACACGGAGCCGGAGGAGCTGCCGAGATGGAGATCCACCAGGCGGAGAGATTTGCGGAGTCATAGAGTCCACCCGGTCTACCTTTTTGTAATCTGTGAAGGATAGATCATCTATATGTATTTTTGGTTATTATTATTACCGTTTAAGACCGACTTTAAATTGTAATAGTAATCCATAACGTATCCCAAAAATGCGGGGCGTTACAAAAAACACCGGCCATTTCTGCTTCATAGGCGAAAGTAGAAAGTAGAAAGTAGAAAGTAGAAGAACATCCCACTTACACAAAAAAAATATTGATGTACAGAAAGAAGTGGCTGCATCATTAAACAAAAAAAAGAAGTGGCTGATTTTCAGATTTTGTACAATTAAAAGTGGAAGAAGGAATCATAAATTGGGATTTTCAGTTTATGAAAACTTTTAGGACTATAATTTTTGCACTTTTATTTTAATCATCTACACTTTTTTTTTTTGTCCTTATTCATGTGAATTTATATTAACCCTTTCACTGATTCACTTTTCCAGGCATGGAGAGGTAAAGGGGAGAGTAGATGGTAAAAATATGAGAGAAAAAATAAATTTTAGTATGGAAAATTTTCTTTTCTTTTAATTGTGCTTATATTGGCAAGCTTTTAATAACCAATTTCGAAATTTTAGCATGAAAATTTCATTTTCTTTTCTATGAAATAAAATGTTCGGAAGCTTGTTGCTTTTTTCTGCAGTCTAATTTAAAGCATAAAAAATACGGGGCTTGTTGCTTCAGAAATTGAACTTCTGAAATGATCCAGGCCATTATTTTTTTCCTCCGAAATTCAATTTTTGACATACCTATTGATGCCAGGTCAAGTTGATTTTTTGCACAGACACTATTCTGTGGGTCTTACAAGATGACCAGTTCAAATTATTGTGATGAGGAGTTAGTAAGCCCCAAAGTGGGGCTTCCATGTAATTAAACAGCCCTTTCAAGAAGGGGCCGTGAACAAGGCAACCTCTTGAATCAAACAACAATAACTCCGAGGTGCGTAATTTTAAAATTTTCCAAGGAATATGTAGTTTTATCATACGTAAATATTAAGAATTGATTGATTTGATTTTTTGAGAAGGATTGAAGTACTAATTGAAAACCAACAACCAACATTCAACTAACTGAGAGTACGCGCAGTGTCCCTAAATGAAAATGCCAATTTTTTTATTTTTTTTTTTAAAACCTTAGCTACAGTCATTTTAATGCAAGTTCTGTATTTATTGTTGAATCATAAACATTTCCGTGTAACCATTTTCAGAATTAATATGTACAAAATAATTATTTCTCACTACTTATTATTTTTGGAAAGAAAAAACTATCGCTGTTTCAAATCTTACTCAATTTGTAGTAGAATAATTTTTGTGAATATAAATCCTAAAAACTGGGTTCCTTTAAAAAATATTATTAAATAACAAATTCTAACAAATTTCTAGAAAATATATCAAAAAGATCGAATCTCGAAATTAACCCTACCTAACATTGAGGCCGACTTAACAAAATAAAAAGACTCTGCTCTCATTTTTTTTATTAAGTCAAGTTAGCTATATGTTTTATATTGTCAACAATTTCTACATAAGAGGGTTTGATAATAACGATCTAAGCGAATCATGGATTTGATCGAATCTAAGGTCCAAGATGTTTAAGGCATGTTGGGGTAAGCTTATTTGTTGACTTTCGTTTGATTTGTTTCTGGTTGTCTCCCGAGCTATAAGATATTTAGTTGTAATAATCAATGAAGTCATAACCTTTTCTTAAGAAACAAAATGCCCAAAAGGCCAAAAACAAAAACTATTTCTCACCCAAAGTCGAATAAAACTGTCATTGCGAAAATGCCATAATTAGTAAAGATTTATATTTAAAAATATATCTTACCAAAGATCCTCATTGGTAAAAGGGAAAGAAAAAAAAAGGAAAAAGATTTCCACATCTCCAGAATAAGCTATATCTATATAGAATTGATGTTGAAATTGAGTTAAATGCATTTGAGATTATTTTTCCAAAACTGTATTTGGGGGTCTATTGCCGGTTTAGTTTTTGTCCGCATACTAAATATAAAATGAAATTTTGAGTGCGACGCGTGCGCACAAAAAAAAAAACCATTGGTGGTTTCCAAATATAGAAAATTTCACTTCGGCAAAAGGCCCCAAATCTAACAGAAGGTGAATAGCCTCAAAATATTCAAATAGATTCATGCACGCACTAAACCTCGGTTTCTTAGCTGAGAGACTGGAATGGACCGGAATTGCCCGGGACAACAGGCGTTGTCCCTTTGAGGGGCAACAGCCCCCTCATTCCCTTTTTTCTTCTGTTGATTGGCTTCTTGCCTACTCCCTTCTTTTTGGTTATTTGATCCCCTTGGGTAATTGGTGGCATATGATTGTCGGGGTTCTGAGGTGCCAACCTAGTTGGGATGTCCAGATTCTGTCGTGATGCCTTTTTTGCAGTGGATCCTTTTAGTCATTAATTGTACTAGTAATTTGCTTCTAATGATTAATAAAGTTCTTTTTCTTAGCAAAAAAAACTTTAAATAAAATATAGAAAGATAAGAATAAGAATAAGAATAAAAAAATTATTTGTTTGAAACTATAAAAAAAAAAAAGATTAAAAAAATTTAGAAAGATATTTGAATAGAGAAGTAGAAGTAGAAAGTAATAATAGTTTAACATAGTAAAGTTAGAATAAGGAGTCTGTTCTGTGAGTTTCTTAAAAAAGTGATTTGCTAAAATATAAAAGGTGTTTTTGTAGTTAAATTTGGTCCAAATTTACTGAGTTTGATAAAGATGCTCTCTCAACTTATCATTTTTTAGAGTATTGTTTTTTACGTGGCTTTGTGTCTTGTGATGTACTCCCTTCGTTCCTAAATAATAGGGTTGTACACGGTCCGGATCGGATTGGATCGGATCGGATTGGCATGAATCCAATCCTAATCCGCGAGTCACGGTTTTTAGAAAATACAATCCGTATCCGGACCAAAATTCTCACGGCTCGGTTCCAATCCGATCCGCAAGTCACGGATCGGTTCCGGTTTTATCCACGGATTACATGTTATATATAAACAAGTAACAAAGTTACAAATGGTTTAATAAGACATTCTTGTTTACGGTAGTCATAATCTGGCATAAAAATAAAATCAAGAAGCATCCCAAAGCACATTATTCAAATTCTATAAATACTAAGGACACCACAAGTCCCCAAACACAGAAGTTCGTACCACACAAGCATGGAGATATACTATAACAGTTTGGTCTCTGATTATAGTAGAACTTAGTGTAACAGTTTAACCTAGGGCTGTCCAGCGGATCATCCGATCCGCCAATCCGACCAATCAGAACCAATCTGAACCATCCGTTGATCCATCCGTGAATGTTCGGTTCGGTTCTGGATCGAGAATTTCTTATCTGGCGGTTCTGGATCCGGATCGGATTGGATCGGATCGGATCCGCTCGATCCGCTCAATAATCTTTCTTAATCTGTCAAATCCGTCCTATCCGATCCGTGAATGTTCGGTTCGGTTCCGGATCTTAAAAACCATAATCTGCTTTGAGCGGATCGGATCTGATCCGTGGACACCCCTAAGTTTTGAAAGAGATCACAGTTTACCCCCTAGTCTGTGTAGTAGAAATTTGTGTAAAATTATGTGTGTGTGTGTGTATATATGTATTTTTTTTTTAAATTATATATAATAAAATTCTCATGGTCTGGATCGGTTAATCCACGGTTTCGAAATCAAAATCCGTGTCCGGACTGCGAGTCATGGTTTACTATTTTTTCAATCCGTGTCCGGACCATTAATCCACAGTTAAAATCCAAAATGCACGGATCGGTCTGGTCTGGACCGGATTCACAGTTCACCATTTTTTTTGTGCATCCTTACTAAATAAGAGTAGTATTTTCATTTTTTGTTGTCCTTTAATAAGTGTTCATTTTGAAAAATTGAGTAAAAATTTGTACAATTATTATTTTCTCCTTATTAAAAGTTAATGGACAAAGAGTTAAAGGTAAGAGTGGATGATAATTTTTGAAAAGTGAAGATAAAAGTTAGGAAAGTTGCATGATGTGAAATGTGTAACAAAAATGATACAGACACACCCTTTCAACCACACTCTACCACACCCTCATTCTACCACATGTGGGGGCCACCCACATGTGAGTGAGAGTATGGTAGAGTGTGGCTAAAAAGGTGTGTCTGTATCATTATTCTATGTGTAATAACAATGCCTCTTTAACAAGTTGGAATTACGTCGTGGAAACAAATTAAACTATTTTTATACGTTGTGGAAACAAATTAAACACTAGAAAGGGACGGAGAGAGTACAATTTTTATACGTTGTGGAAACAAATTAAACTTCTTTGATTAAGCATGAGTTTATCCTAAATTATTTTGTTTTACAAACCGGTATTTTTAACTATTAATTATCTAGTGTTTAGTTTTTCGTCAGAAAAGTGAAAAATAAGGACGGACTTGAAAAATTCACAATATTTTGATGTTAGACACCAATGTATACATATGGGTCCCACATGCACTTTGTGTGAATCAAATGCATCGAATTGCTCCCAAAAATATCTTTGTCTGAATCTGTAATTCTGTATCCGTAACGCTGTTTCCGTGATCAATAGCTACAATTGTACAGTTACAAATATGTTTTACTAGGTTGACCCAAACTATTAAGCTTCATGATCAGGCCCAAATTTCCTCAGTCAAAACATTGTGAATTTTGTAGGTTGCTCAAATTTCCTTCAGTTCAAAAAGAAAACTTCCACTACCTAAAGCCCAAGCGAAGCCCAATTAAATATGAATAAATTATAAATGTCTGATTCAACTATCTTTTGGTTTTTATAAATCTAACTTCTTGATGTGTCATTTTTATGATCCGAAATGTCTATTTAAAAGTGTCATTATTTTACCATTTATGTAAAAAAATCAAGTTGTCCAGACACCGATAAATATCTACTCAACTTTTTTATTTTAGCCCTTTTTTAACACCCAAAATAAAATACTTGAACAAGTCCAAAAATAATTGAACATTCAATCCAAAAATAGTAGAACATCAAGCTCAAGAAATCAGCATACAATTCAATCTAATAGAGTAAACAAATTACAACCCCTATAAAAACCCAAAAGGAAAAGAGATGAAGAAAACAAATATGGATATCCATTTTGTGAGCCTCCCTGTAAGAAAAGAAGAACAAAATTGCATGTCCTGTTGTCCATCGTCGATAGTCTAATTTCAAAATGTGTCAATTTTGGATTAATGACCTTAACTAAGGTAATTGATGTTGTTTGGTTAGGTTATACAATTTTAGACAAGCTTAAAATATGAAAACTTGTTTAGGACATCTGTAAAATTTCAAAAGACAGTCCACAATGCATGAAAAAATTTGAATTTTTGTTGACAAATATATATATATATATAAGTTCTCTTTGTGCGTAGTAGACAAAATTTACCGAATGGACGGTCTTATTTCTTTACCACACTATTTATTCTACTATACGCATTGTGTACATAAATGGTTGATTAATTGAACTAGTAGAACTAGGGTAATTTTTGAACACCTTATTTTAAATTCCTGGATCCACCACTGAATCTGATAATGGATAAAAATTATCTGAAACTAAAAAAATTGGCCAGAAACGTTGATGGGAATGCTCTTGGTAATTCCAGCTAGCAATTCTAATTCAGCGCACCAACCAAACAATCCTGTCATCACATTCATGATATTATTGAACATACAACACACAAAAAAGACATGCATTTACTCTATCGATTTATGCGCTGTAGTTATTAATTTTTCGGTCATCTGGTTGGTATCAGTTAGCTTCTATAGGAAGCCTCGTCAATAGTTGAACTCCGTGACATGTAGCCCCCTCCTTCTCATAAAGTTAGTCGCCTATAAAACTACATAAAATTTTCAAACTTTTTTTTTGTCATTTGTCATTCCTAATTCCTAAATATTACACTAAAATAATTTTTTGATTTTTTTGCACAGAAGATCTCATCGAAAACTATCAAACAAGATCTATATTGCATGAAAAAATAATGTACTTCATTGTTTTTAAGCTTGAAAATTATATTGGAAACATGTGTGAAAGATTGAGTCCCACATTGAATAAACAGAAAAAGAGTTAGACTTTAATATACAATTAGATGACTCACCACTTACAAGCCTTAGCCTTTTCAGTGTATATGCATGGGTCATTCAATGTATATATAAGATCCATGTGGTGTGGTGGACTCCGTGGATACTCCCCAACAAA
This sequence comes from Vaccinium darrowii, assembly GCA_020921065.1. Taxonomy (NCBI): domain Eukaryota; kingdom Viridiplantae; phylum Streptophyta; class Magnoliopsida; order Ericales; family Ericaceae; genus Vaccinium; species Vaccinium darrowii. The sequence continues at coordinate 10,095,344 of CM037157.1, forward strand.
TTGGGCCTATGTGCACATTACAGAACCTCAGGCGGATTAGACTTCTAACAAATTACACGTAATTTCGTAGAAGACTAACTTTACTTCGTAGGAGACTAACTTTACGGGATAGAGGAAGTATGCTATTTGTGTCACTCATGTTCAATACGTATTTTTTCAATTGTATTCAATACCCACGGTGTGTTGTAATATTTGTTGTCAATGGAGTTATTACTCTTCCTTAATAAAAAAAAAGAAAGAGCATTCCAGAGTTCTACATTCTATGGTGTGCATGTGGGGTGCAAGTTCAGTGTATTTAGATCATTTTTCAAAATTAAAACATTCAGTATAAAAAAAGAAGTGAAGAAGAGATTGGACCCTGGGAGCAAATAGCTCTCCGTATGTGCTAGTTTTGTTATTTGCTAGGAGAGCTAAGGGTGTTATTGTCATTTTGGCATCGTTGCTTTATGTCCCATCAACTGGTACTTGTTGCAGGCGAAGTACATGCTCTAAATTGCGCGTGTACCTCACTACCGTCAGCCCTTTGGGCTGATTATATAATTTTCCTAATAATTATCCCAGAACAGATAAACCACTCATGCAGTGTCATAAGTTGCTTTCTCTCTAGCGCGCGCGTCATTTAATTCATGAGTAGGATTGGATGTGTTGGAGTTTTTCCCAAGTCAAATGCTATTAAAAGAAAGAATATTTATTATTGTGGGATTGGTTGGCAAGTGTTGTTGGGAATCCTCTTAAATCCATTTAAATGGCGTTGGCTGTGCTTAGTTCCAACGTGCATTTGTTGCTTGCTGCCTCCAGATGGATCTCGGGCATCCCAAAGGTCTCTTGTGCTCATCTTTGTTATGGCCATGCTTTGTATTTTATAGGATGTGCATGTGTGTTAAAGTCTATGCCGTGTGTGTGTAACAAGAAAAAGGAGAGAGAGTTACAGCAGTGTGTAAGAAAAGAGAGAGAAAAGGAAGAAAGCATGTGCAGTGTGTTGAGAGAAAATTGTGTGGGAATATTGGTGAGTGTGTGAGAGATAAAAATACATATGAGCGTGGGCTTGGGTTGGGTATTTTATCTCATTGTAACTCATGCAATATAATGAAAGGTGTTCTCTCTCCCGTGGACGTACACGATTTTGGGGAACCACATAAAATCGTTTGTGTTATTTGTTTCAGTTTATTTGTGCGTGTTGGTGTGTGTTGTTTAATCGATCCATAACAGTGGTATCAGAGCTACGGTATGGCTGGAAGAAGCACCGGGTTTGCTATCAAGCTTTTCAACGGCCACAATGATTTCACTCTTTGGCAACAAAGGGTGAAGAACATGTTGACGAGAGAAGGTTTGGCGAAGACACTCAAGAAAAAATAGGAAAAGCCGGAAGACGTGATGGATGCTAAATGGGAGGAGATGAGAGAGCTTGCAAATAGCACGATCCAATTGTATCTCGGAAATAGCACGCTTCGAGAAGTCATCAATGAAACGGATCCTGCGGAACTTTGGGCAAAGTTGGAGAGTAGATACAAGTCCCAGTTTTTAACGAATCGGTTGTCGTTAAAGAAACAATTGAATGGGTTAAACATGTCCAAAGGAGGAATTTTTAATGAGCACATGGGTGAATTCAATTGGTTAATTACGGAGTTGGAAGCAATTGGTGCAAAGATTGAGGAAGAGAATAAAGCTATTCTCTTGTTAGTTTCTCTACCGGTGTCTTATGAGCATCTTCGAACCATTTTGATGTATGGAAAGGATACTTTCAAGCTTGATAAGGTTATTGCCACTCTCTTAGCCCACGAGTCAATGCGAAGGAAGGAGAGTGAAAGATTTTCGAAGGAGCATGTTGTGGTTGCATCCAACGGTGGTCAAGACCAGGGTAGGAAAATCGAGAGGCAAGGTGGATCGAATTGGATGGCCTGTTCACAATCAAGGGGGCGTTCGCACTTGCGAGGTGGTGAGTCTTGATGGGTTGACAATAGAAAATGTTATTTTTGTGAAGAAGAGGGACACATAATGAAGTTTTGCCCAATACTCAAAGCAAAGATAGAGAAGGAGAAAGGGAAGGAAAATTCCTAAGTGGAGGTGGTTGAGAGTCTTGTCAAAGATGACGGTGATTTGCTTTCGGTGAATTCCGAAGGTATGGATCATTTTGGTTGGGTCATGGATTTCGGTTGTTCTTTCCATATGTGTTCAAACAGAAACTATTTTTACTCTTATGAGACTTGTGATAGAAATAATGTGAGGATGGCAAAGAACACGGTGAATAAGGTTGTTGGCATGGGTACGGTACAGTTTCGGATAGCCGATGGAAGATTTGTGAGATTGACCGGAGTCCGACATGTGCCGGGATTGAGAAAGAATTTGATTTCATTAGGAATGTTATATTCCAATGGTTGTAGGTTCGCATCAAGTGATGGAGTTCTTGAGGTGTTCAAAAATGATAAAATGAGTTGCAAGGAAAGTTAGTGGGAAATTTCTACAAGCTCCAAGGTCGCATCGACGTGAGGCGTACAAATGTTGGGCATCGAGGAAGCAAATTTTTTGGGCGTCGGGTTACACAAGTGTGGCGTGCAAAGGCTCATGAAAATGAATCTCTATGTGTGGAGAGCAAGATGGAAAAAGAAGTAGATCAAGTGATGGGTTTTGAAAAAGTTGACGAAGTGAAATTGTGTGCAAGAAAAAGGCTATCTTTTGCACCAATTTTGGTCTCCAATGTTTTTGGATAGGCACCCGGACAAGGGAGTGTGAGGCGCCCGAGCAAGGGGGTGCATTTCACTTGGGAAAAGGGGGTGTTTGTTGGAGTTTTTCCCAAGTCAAATGCTATTAAAAGAAAGAATATTTATTGTTGTGGGATTGGTGGGCAAGTATTGTTGGGAATCCTCTTAAATCAATTTAAATGGTATTTGTTGTGCTTACTTCCAACGGGCATTTGTTGCTTGCTGCCTCCAGATGGATCTCGGGCATCCCAAAGGCCTCTTGTGCTCATCTTTGTTATGGCCATGCTTTGTATTTATAGGATGTGCATGTGTGTTAAAGTGTATGCCGTGTGTGTAACAAGAAAAAGAAAAAGAAAAAGGAGAGAGAGTTACGACAGTGTGTAAAAAAAAAGAGAGAAGAGGAAGAAAACAAGTGTAGTGTGTTGAGATAAAATTGTATGAGAATATTGGTGAGTGTGTGAGAGATAAAAATACATGTGAGTGTGGGCTTGGGTTGGGTATAGGTGTTATCTCTCTCGTGGACGTACCCAATTTTAGGAACCACGTAAAATCGTTTGTGTTATTTGTTTTCGGTTTATTTGTGCGTGTTGGTGTGTGTTGTTTGATTGATCCATAATAGGATGAGGCCTCACCCGGGGTGGGTGTTGTCCCTTCAGAGACAGCATGGGTGTGAGGAACACAATTTTGGCTTACTCTTGAAGAGATTGTAGATACTAAGGTATTCATTTGAACCTATGACAAAATGATCTATGAAATGATCACAAAGAGTTGATGGAACCTCTGAAATTATCAGAAAGGTTTGATACAACACTTTAGAAATTACTATATCCGTACCAATTTGATGGTCCATTGGGAGTCTTTGTCATTTTTAAATTACTTATATTAATTAGTTCATAAATTTATGTGATTTCAAAACTTTACTCCTATTAAATAGAGCTAAATATGAAATCTTTCAAACAAGATACATATTGCATTTAAAAGTGTTATCAATTACAAAATTTATTTTATTTTGTCTATAGTTGAGATAAAACAATGGACAAATAAATTGAGACAGAGAGTAACTTGTCACTTAATTAAGAGAATAAGCGGAAACAAATCCTTAAGGGTCCGATTGGATGCAGAATAAGTTTTGGTCGGATTAAATAGTAAAGGGGAATAAGATAGTAATGGGTATTATTTCATCAGGGGCCTTGTAGTGAGCAAAACTCACTACAGGGTGTAATGCGGAATGGTAACCATTCGATACTGCAATCAATAGTCCAGATTTAAAATAAACTCTTACATGGAAGAGTTTATTTTAAATCTGGACCATTGATTACCGCATCCAATGGCCATTGTTGCTCACTACACCCTGTAGTGAGTGCGTTCACTACAGGGCCCCCGATTCCATTATTTCGAGAGGGTGGACCCACATTACTATGACATTTATGGAGGAGGAATTAAATAGTACGTGATTTGGATGAATTTGTGATAAATGGGAATAAATTTGGGTAGATAATGTAAAAACTTGGCAAATGACTTATTTGCCCTTGTGCATGGGTCATATTAGATTTTACAATAACATAAATGCACAAATACAAGACTAATTAAATTAATTATACTTTTCAATAAATATGATATAATAAATCCTTTTATTAATTATATCTAAAATTAAAAGATTTAATTATTATTTTTTTAATTATTCATTTTAAAAATGTTGCGTACCACCTAATTTTTTGCTCTTTTTTTTTTCCTACTTATGCGTTTTTTACTTATAATAGTAACTAATTAGTAGAGTAATTTTTATGTTATACCCCAACAATGTCAAACTCTAAAGTATAAAAAATTTTAATTTTTTTGTATCGAATTAAAGATCTCAATTAGTAATTTAATTTGGTGCAAAAAAAATTAAAAAATTTAATGTAGAAGTACTTTATTTTTTTGATCCGAAGGATATTGCAAAGTAGGCCAACAATGTCAAATTCTTAAAGTATAAATTTTTTCAAACTTTTTTGTTTCGAATTAAAGATCTTGATTAGTAGTTTAATTTGGTGCAAAAATTAAAAATTGTGAGTGAAAGTACTTTATTTTTTGATCCACAGGAAATCGCAAAGGCTCGTAAAAACATTAAAAATGGAGTTTGGTTTTCTTTTTAAAACAGTCAACGGAGGGAGGGGTAAGCGCCAAGGGGATAAGAGAGGGTAGTGGGGTAATTTTACTGGGAGTATTGAGGGGTACTAAATTATAACCCCCCCTTTTATTCATTAGTACCCCTCTAGGAGTATTGGGGTATTAATCCGGGAGAGGTATAACTCTACCCTCCCTAAAAAATTGTCAAACTATTCACTAATGCGTGGAACCGGGATAAAGAGAGGGGTATAACTTATACCCCTATTTAACCTGCAGCCAATCGACCCCTAATGTTGTACCTTGAGTACCAGACTAAAACACCAACGGATTACATTGATGCTCGTTGATTGTGTAAATGAAATCAAAAGAAGATAAATATGTAAGCTTTACTGTACTTCTTTGTCGTACCCACTCCCTCGATTATTGTTTTTATTTTATTTTTTTCCCTTACCATCACTACATTAACCAACGAATCTTATCTTATCACCTTCGTAATGAATTGAAATGAAATTAAACAAAGACTATCGATTTGTTTATTGGCCAATAATCAGAGCCAGTCGTAAGCAGTGCAAGCAGGGACCAGACTCCTGCACACCTCCCAACTATCTCATCATTTTTACTATATTTTAGGTTTTGTTTGTAAAAATAATAATAAAACGTCTCTCAAAATTGGGTTATTAGTATATATACAAGGATCACATTTTGTCGTTAATTTATAAATACATGTAATTTAATCTTCACGTTGAGAATCTTGCATCTGCTACTGCCAATAGCAGCATTATTCAAGAATATGATTGGCATATATGACCATTATGCATCTACATGTACTGGTCTGCTGGCGATGAACACATCTGAAACCTTATCTCCAACATCACCCCCATGGGGCAAATGCCCATCATGCTTGCCAAATCAATGGTGGGACCCAGGTGCCTAATCGCACCAATTTTTTTATCTAGGTACGTATTGGTTTTCTTCTAGGATGTACAATCTTACGGTCCGATTGGATGCCGGATTATTTTTTGGGGTATTATATATGGAGGGGATATAAGATAGTAGAGGGGATAATATATATAGAGGGTGGTCTCACAGTGATGTGACATTTATGGAAGGGGGATTACAGGGCTATTTGGGATCTTATTTTTTAGCTTTTCATTTTTAACATTTTGACTTTTTGACTTTTTGGATTATGGTCAGAATGTGTTTTGAATTTGAGAAGTATTTGGAGAAATGTGTAGAATACATTTTACAAGTGAAGAATGTGAATGGAGCATGTGAAAAGTAGCTCAGAACCTTTTTTTGACTTCTCTTCTCTGAAGTGAAAAATGAAAAATGAGTTCTTTCAAAACTCATTTTGGTTCACACCACCCAAACACCCAAAAGTAGAAAAGCCATTAATGAGAATGCAAAAAAGAGGAGGCCAAACACCCTCTATGTAGTGTACTTGGTTTGGATGATTTTGTAAGAAAGGGGATTAAGTTTGGGTGGATGATGTAAAAAGCTGTCAAAAGACTTTTTTGCCCTTGTGTGCATATTCATATTAGTTATGTGTTTTTTAATTAGATAAATCCAATAATTAATTTATTTATTATTGAGACTCAATAACTAATTAAGCTATAAGATTTAATTGTAATTAAATTTTATATTAATTGTTTTATTATAAAAATTAATTTAGATGTTTATTTTTTTTAAGATCTTTACAACTCTACTGGTGTAAAACGTAAAGAGATCTAAACAAATGTGCATTTTTCGGACCACAAAGTTTCAAATACTAAAGTATATAATTTTTTATTGTTTTCTGTATCAAATTAAAGATCTCTATTAGTAGTTTAATTTGGTGGGAAAAAAAACTATGTGCGGAAGTACTTTATTTTTTATCCGAAGAATATTGCAAAGCGAAAAAAAATACCCCAAATTACACACTAGCAGCAAGCAGTAGCAAAATTGGAGTAAGGTGGGAGTATTAATTGGGGTAGGATGGTAATTTTAGTGGGGGTATTAGGGGGTCATATTTATGGACACCCCCTGGAGTGTCCATAAATAATATCTCTGCAAGGGTGTTATTTAGTCTGGGTGGTAAATAACACCCTTGCACTTTTTTTTGGCAAACCATTCCATATGTGTGAGTCCGGGCATAAATAACACCCTCTATATTTATGGCCCCCTATAATACCTCATCCAAGTGGGCCCTTATGGGAATGGGGTTTTTGCAAAACTTGAATTTCATGGTTGTTCCTAGATCCAACCTTGGACACTCGCACCTAAGCTGGCTACGAGTCCACTTGGTTCCACAGACCGAGGAGCCAAAGGCACAATAGGGTGATGTATTGTAAGGGTACTTTGAAAGCAAATATAATGCACTAACGAGTCCTAGACAGGGGGTGAATAGGACAATAATTTAAAAATTTATTCTAATTAAACCAATCACAATCACCCAAGCTTTATGCTAATTGCCACAATTTAAATTGCAAGATATAAAGCAATTAAAGTAAAGAGACAAGACACAAGATATACGTGGAAACTACTTAGGGTCTAAACACCTTAGGTATAAAACCACGGCCTAGTCCTACTTATGCATTCCTTAAATCAAAAGGTTTACAAGAATTAACAAGACTAAGAATTACCTAACAAGCCCCTTGTGACACCTAGCTCTATTTTTTTGATGTAGTACCCCGTACCCCTCTTTGATACCATGGACTCCACAAGCACACCCGTCTTGATCTCCGAGTCAACTCGGCACCGGTTCAACAGGCTCACGTCGGAACCAAGACAATCAACCATGATGTGAATGACATGATGATAAATGAAAATTTTTGTGAAAAATAATCAAACTAGATATAATCCACAGAGTATTAGAAGATTAATCTAGATTGATAAAACACAAGGTTTAAATCATGTGGTGCATCAAGAACCCATAAAAGATAAAAAAAAAAAAAAAAAAAGACATGATTTTTAATGAAGGGTTTTGAATGAAAAAAATCAATCTAGAGCAAATACATGGTGAACAAAAGTATTGCACTAGATTGACAAAGAAAATGATCAAACACTAAGTTTAAATCATACTAAAAGCATCTAAACACATGAATATATGAAAATAGTGTTTCTTGATGATACAATGAGGATTTTGAGAAGAATCAAACTAGAGCATATACATAGATATTAGAATATAGCACTAGAATGAATAAAAGATGATCAAATCAAAATAGAAATCACCTCTAAAGCATAGAATCCCATGAACAAATGAAGGAGAAGTGTTTCTCTCTCTAAGGTGGGCTAATGCTCTCAAAATCTAATCTAAAAGAGTGAAAAATTAGTTTATATAGTGCCAAGGTCGGAGCCCTAAAGAGGGTTGTAAGGTCTATCGGTCATGACCTCTTTTATGGCAAGTCTAATGACAAAAACACACTGTATATATTGTATCCCGTATTATTAAGTTGTAATTGATTTTGTGCTGTTTTTTAAAAAGTTTGTTTAGGAAAGATTTCTATGATTTATATAGAAATTAGCTCCATATGCGCACGTGATTTGTTGCAGAAAATTTTATGGAATGATTTGCACGAAATTGATATTCCGCCAAATCCAATTGGAAAGTTTTTTTTTACCATTAGGGAATGCTACTGCAACAAAGAAAGATTATATTTTCTATCATTACAAACGTGGCGGTGCTTCTCAGTAAGGATGGAATTGTGGCAATCCGTTTAAACTATGGAATAGGCAGTGAAAGAGATTTCTCTTGGATTGGAAACTTTGGACATTTGTTAAGGCTTTGATAAGTATTTATTTATCATTTTTCGGCAGCTTTAGGTGGATTTGGGAAAAAGATATTGAGAGGTTATACACGGCTAAGTTTTTAAGTTTGAGTCTTGGAGTACACATGGTCAATATGAGCACCAAGCTTTTCGATTAACTCCAAGAAGTTTGTCTATCTCTCGATTCAACAAATTTGATCATTCTTCTAGTGGATTCCAGAAGCATCTCGGAGGACTTGATGATTCAAGGCATTCGGCAATCAACCACTTGGTGCGGTGTACGTGGATTCGGCAACACAATCTTTGGTCAATCGGTGAGGATTCACAATTGTGTTTAATTGAGATCGTTTTGTAACTGCACAATGTTTACTTTTAGTGGATTGATTTCCTCCCGTGGTTTTTACCCTTTTTAAGGGGTTTTCCATGTATATCGCATGTTCATCGTTTATTCGTTTATTTTTTAATTCCTATTATTGCTTGATTATTCGATTACATAAAAAAAGAAATTTTTCAAGAGCCAATGAGAATTCGCCAAATACTCAAAAAAATAGGCGTTGTACTAGTAAACGCCAGCCGAAGAGCTAACGAGTGTTATACGAGCGTTGCAGAATAAAAGGGTGACATCATGCATGACTTCAAAACGCGTGGCGTCAATAAGCACTATGGACACTATGACGAGCGCTCATCAAGCGCTAATCTCTGAAACTATTTTGAATGAAGCAAATTGAAGCGCTAGATTAGCGCCAGTAGCGCTGAACGAGCGCTGCGCTCAGAATCTCTTTTAAAATAGGTATATGCCTTAGAAAAAAAACTTGATGCTCACATTATAAGGTAAAATACGAAATCATGCAACATAAAAATGATTAAATCCCTAAACTATATGAAGAACGTGATAATGCAACATTATACCTTTCATGAATCGAATACGAGCCAAGAAACCGCAACTTCATTTCTCCAATCTTTCAACTACCGGGTGGAGCATCTAGACTCAATCAACTAAGCTACCTCCCAAACCCAAATGGAAAAAGATAGAAGTACATACACCAATGGTTTGTCGAAATTCAGAAAATGCCAATAACATTGTCATACTTTGGGGACTATTTCATGCCATTAGTTTTATTGGAATTACTCCTTTCGTTCAGCTCACCGAGTGGGTAACACTTGCAAATATAATAATAGTCTGGCATCTGTAATTATCTTACTAAAACATGTTTTCACTAAAAGTGGGCTTTGTTTGCGTAATTAACAGTTATTGATTCTCGATCAATGGAGATGATATTAATTCGACAAGCTCAAAAAAATAAGTGGTCCCGATCAATGGACTATTTCATGTCATATTATTTAACGGAGGAAATTAAACTCAAGAGTTGCTGTGGTGTAGTGGTTATCACGTTAGTCTTACACACTAAAGGTCTCCAGTTCGATCCTGGGCAGCAACATAATTTTACTCTTTTTTAAAGAGTTTTGACCCCAGTTTTGGATCCTCTCTTCTGTAAGGATTTTTGGTACGAGGATCGTTTGAGGTTTTTTTTTAACTAAAACGTGACATATCCTACTGATACTACTTACCAAAATAAAAAGAAAGGTCTGCCTATTGATACTACTTACCAAAATAAAAAGTTCATCGTTGAAAAGACCAAATAAAAAAATAAAGTATACAATGCTCATCTCTCCTACTCAGAAAGTGTTCATTGGAAAATGAAAATTACCTTTGTCAAAAAAAGAAGAAGAAGTTATTCAACACTTTAGCTCTATTTTTCCCCTAGTCTTCCACGGCAACCAAACAAGAACTAATGATTTCTTTAGCTTTTCTTTAACTTTCACCTAACCAATCCATCCCCAATAATAAGTGCCGAACCAAGATTTGAACTCGAGAAGGACCATGTTAGGAGAGAGCAATTTTGGCAGGATGATTTCCAAAAACAGATAACTAATCGATAGGTTATCGATACCACTTCATCAACATCAGCTAATATGACTAGAGGTGGCAAATAGGCGGATTAGGTTGGATTTAGACATGTTGGATATGAACGGGGCAAATATGTGCCAATTATAAGTAGGTTTCGTTTTCTTCGCCCATTTTTTTTTTCCTTTTTTCTTTTTGTAAAAAAGTATATGATATTGAAAAAGAATGTGAGCAGGCCATAGCGCCGACCGGCCAAAGCCCAGGTCCACCCCTGCCCACGAGCCAAACATAGCCGAAGTGTTCACCAAGCACATACCAACTGGATACTTCATTTGCATGAAAGAGAGGGAAGGGAAAAAAGATGACAACTTGAATTGCTATCGGAACTTTCCCTTGAGCCAATTGATCACAAAATTTCCAATTGTGTAATGTACATCTCGGCTACTTTCTTTTCCTTTCCATATGTTTCCAATTTCCATTCATTTAGAGCAAATTTACATCCGAAAGGATAAGGGAATGCCCTTTTCAAGCATCCAACTCCACCATCAGCAGATTACACAAAATGAGAGTCGATCTTGCCTTTTAACGGCGCAAAAATTCTTGCATTTGCCCAAGTATTTCCGCTTTCACCACCAAGCGCATCTTCTTTGAGTCTTCCCATAACACACCTCCATATTCTCGTGCAAAGTCACGAGCAGCCTCGAAAACGTCCTACAGATTAAGGAAACAAAATCCATGAAATAGTTAAAGTTTTGAAGTAATACACAAACATAATTGTTAACTGTGACAAGGTTGAATTTTTTTACCCTAGAAGGGAACTCATCAAAAAGATTAGCGGGTGTCATCTCCACCCGTTCATATCCGATTCCCACAACCTAATCTGTTTCCAAAATTTTTGGATTGTCAAGCAGGAGTAACACGCGGCATTTCATTATATGAACAGGGGAGGAAAAGATTTAGCATTTGTGAATGCATCCGAACATTGAACAAAATGTAAACCTGATCGGTGACATTTTCTGGTACAGAGGGTATTCTATCTGCAACTCGAGGATGGGCATTCTGTTGAAGAAAAGAAATTATCTGCAAAATGGAAAGCTTCAAAATTCACTACACCAAATCATATTCTAGACAAAGGACCAACCAACCGACGGTGGTTTCACATGGCAACAAAAATAATAGCATAAGGAAATTTAAAAAACATGTGGTCGGAGACTCGAAATACTTGTTGTCTATGACACAGAAGCTAAAATAGTATCTAGGAATTCATCGGCAGCAGCAACCAATATTTTATCCAACTTCAAACAAGCTACTAGCATGATTCATCCTCATTGACAACGCATTACAAAATAATCAGCAGAATAATGAGATGATATAAACAATTTCAATGATCTTAAATGGACAGTTTTCAAAACTAGCAACAAGCCAAGCTCTTAAATAGAACAGAGACGAAACTCATAATGTCAGGTGTTGACAGAATAATTACATGTCATTAAGTGTTTAGTTTAGTTAGTTATAACTGTAGCACCGTTATCTTTCTGTTATACTTAACATTCTGTTAAGATGAGCTGTCAGTTAGTTGTGATGTATAGGTATAATAGCTTAGTTGATCTTTTGTATCTGTACTGAAAACACATTCGATTCAATTCCAGATCTTGTTTTCTTTCATTTTCTCTCTCTAGCTGTCATGGTATCAGAGCCACACAAGGCGGAAGCCATTAGGGTCTCGATCAAGGAAAGAAATTAAAAGTTCTTCAATCTTTGATTTCTACGAGTGCAGATACAAGTCAGTAGCGTACAATCTTCAAATGGAGAAGAAGTTCAGAAGTGGTTACGAGCAGTTCTTGTTCGAGAAAGTTAGGGTTTCAACAGTTACGAAGAGTTAGGGTTTTCTGGTTACTTCAACTACAGATTCATCTTCATCGATTCATCTTCATTATCATCTTCAATGGGGTCTACAGAGTATTTGCCTCCTGCTCTTTCGTTTCTCATTGCTAATTTTCCGTCTTTCGTTACTGAGAAATTAGATTCCACCAATTATTTTGCGTGGAAAACACAGGTTGAGAATGCCTTATCAGCAAATTCCTTGTTTGATTATGCAAATGGTACTGTGAGAATTCCTTCCGTCACTATTACTGATCAAAATGGAAATCAAAACCCTAATCCAGAACATAAGAAGTGGGAAACAATTGATCGTATGCTCATGTCGTGTATCATCGCAACAGTGAGTTCTTCTATTTTGCCTCATCTTGTTGGTTCCAAGCGTACCTGTGAGGTTTGGTCACGTTTGGAAGAAAAATTCAGTAGCTTGTCTCGAACACACATCCATGATCTCAAATGTAGGATCTACAGCCTAAAGAAAACCACAACTATGGAACAATATATTGATTCCATTAAGGTCCTACTTCAGAAATTAGAGGCAACAGGTTCTCATATGGATGATGAGGAGCTGGTATTTCACACTCTCAAAGGTCTTCCTAATGAGCAATATAGAAGTTTCAAACAAGCCATACGTACACGCTTTGAGACTGCTCCCCTCACTTTTCATGGTCTTACTTCCATGCTTCTTGCAGAAGACCTATATCTGGATTCAGATCCAGTTGAGACAACTACAATTCTTCTTACTCAACCCAACAGTGGTACTTCCTCTATTATGTCTTCTACCACTGAAGGTCCTTCTCATATACCACAAATGATATCTCATGCACCACAACCTCAGACTAATCAGATTCAGTATCCAACTTTTCCTATGCAGTCTCAAGTGTCTTATGGTGGGAATCGAAATAACAGAAATGGAAATGGGAATGGAAATCGTTTTCGGTCTAGAAACAACTACCAACAGGGTTATCCACAGGGTTTTTCTTTCCCTGTTGGTGCTTGTCAGATTTGTGGAAGGGGTAATCATCAGGCTTACAGCTGTTATTACAGACAGAATTTGGAGTACAGGCCTCCTGCTCATTTTGTTGCAGCTGCTCAATTTGGACAACCAGGGTTTCAAGGATCACAGGTTGGTTCACAAGGGGTGACACAAGGACAGGGTGTTTGGGTATCTCAATCTAGTGGACACCCACCTCAGTCATCACCACAGGCTTAAGCATTCATGGTTTCCACTGACACTGGTTTGTCCTATCCAGGGTATCTCTCACAGGGTCAGTATCAGGCTCCACAACAGTATCCCCAAGGTCCTTACTCTGGAGTGTCATACAATTCTGGTACTTCTTATTCTCCTGGCATGTCTACCATTCAGACTAATGGTTTGGGTTATACATCTGGTACATCTATTACCTCTGCATCATCTGCTACACCATCTTCTGCACCGGCAAGTCCTTGGTACTTTGACTCTGGTGCTTCTGCTCATGTTACTAATAATCCACAGCAGATTTCAGTACCCACATACCAAGCACCTACAGCAGTCACAGTGGGTAATGGCCAGTCTGTCCCTGTTTCTCTCTCAGGTAAAGGCATTATTTCTCTTCCCAATCATTCTTTTGTACTCAACAAACTTCTTCATGTTCCTAAAATCTCTCATAATTTGTTGTCAGTCCATCAATTTGCTTTGGATAACAACTGCAAAATAACCTTTGATTCTTTTGGATACATTATCCAGGACTCTCTGACCAACCAAGTGGTTCATTAGGGGTCTTGTCAACAGGGGTTATATCCCCTTCTTCCTTCCTCTAAAAGTCTTCATGATGCTCCAGTTCTTCTTCATACTCACACTGCTCAATCATCAGAACTTTGGCACAGAAGATTGGGGCACCCTCATAGTACACTTCTCCATCATTTAGCTAAAAAGTACAATCTTCCTGTTTCTTTTACTCATTCTCAGTTTGCTTGTTATGCTTGCAATAAAGGTAAAAGTCATAAGGTACCTTTTCCTGTATCTACTACTCACACCACCACACCATTTGAACTAGTTCACATGGATGTGTGGGGGCCTTCTCCCATTGCTTCATTTTCTGGTTTTAGGTACTATCTGCTGTTAATTGATGATTTCACTCGTTATTGTTGATTGTTTCCCTTGAAATATAAGAGTGATGTTGCTTCCCATGTTCAAGCATTTCAAGTTTTTGTTTCCAATCACTTCCAATCTACTATCAAAACCTTTAGATCAGATCGTGGAGGTGAATTTCTGAACAAACTCATGCATTACTTCTTTTCACAGTTTGGTATTACACATCAAACCACATGCCCCCATACCCCTGAACAAAATGTATTAGTAGAAATAAAGCATGCACATATCATTGAAACAGCTATCACATTGTTACAACAAGCAAATTTACCTATTACTTTCTGGCTTGAAGCTATTACCACTACTCTTTATCTCCTTAATCGTTTGCCACATTCTTCTCTAAGTTTTGATGTTCCCTATCACAAATTATACAATACACCACCTGAGTATCATCATCTCAAACCCTTTGGGTGCTGTTGTTTCCCCTGGCTTAGGCCATATACCTCAAACAAATTAGAACCCCGATCTACTCCATGCATCTTCCTGGGTTATTGTGCTAACACCAAGGGGTATAGGTGTTTGGATCCTGTTACCCAAAAGGTATACATCTCTAGGCATGTGAAATTTCTTGAGCATGATTTCCCTTATCACACTCTTACTTCTCCTGCTCCATCTTGTTCCTCTTCAACTTCTACACCTTCACCACATTTTGTTGTTCCTTCTTCCTTTATTTCTTCCTCTTTACTGCATACACAATCTGTCTCATCTCCAGGACATACTTCTTCACCTATTCAGCATGTTTCTTCCCCTATTCCCCCTGTTAATTCTCCACCTATTCAGCATATTTCTTCATCTATTCAGCATGTTTCTTCCCCTATTCCCCCTGTTAATTCTCCACCTATTCAGCATATTTCTTCATCTATTCAGCATGTTTCATCTCCTATCACTTCTTCTTCCCACTCACTTCCTACGATGGTTTCTCCTTCACCTGTAATTTCTGCACCTTCTATTGTTTCTTCTAGTGTTGCTTTGCCTGCCTCAACATCTGCTTCTACTCATTCTATGGTTACCAGGTCTAAAAATGGTATTATTGTCCCTAAAATTCCTCTCTCTTTACTGGTTCATACACCTCCTTCCACTGAGCCATCTTCTTTCAAAGCAGCAATGCTCTTTCCTGTGTGGAGACAGGCCATGGCAGAAGAATACCAGGCCTTAATGACCCAGGGAACTTGGTCTCTGGTTCCTTTACCCTCTAATGCTCCTGTAGTGGGCTGTAAGTGGATCTTTAAAATTAAAAGACATCCTGATGGTTCAGTCTCTAGGTACAAAGCTAGGCTTGTAGCCCAAGGCTTTCAACAAACAGAGGGAGTAGATTTTACAGAGACGTTTAGCCCAGTTATTAAGCAGCCCACTGTCAGGGTAGTTTTGGCATTGACTTTACAGTTTGGGTGGACCATAAAACAACTGGACGTCTCCAATGCCTTTCTACATGGCACCCTTCAAGAACAAGTCTTTATTAGACAACCACAAGGCTATGTCAATTCACAGTTCCCTCACCATGTGTGCCATCTTCATAAAGCTTTGTATGGGCTAAAACAGGCTCCTCGTGCATGGTATGATATGCTCTCTCAGTCTTTGATCTCACTTGGGTTTACAAATAGTCTTACTGATTCCTCCCTATTTGTACTTCAACAAGACCAAGATATAGTGTACATTTTGGTGTATGTAGATGACATTCTTATCACTGGGTCTAATGAAGTTCTGATTAAGTCTCTGATTACTCAACTAAGTACAACTTTTGCTCTCAAGGATCTTGGCCCATTGCATTATTTCTTAGGTATTGAAGTTGTGTCTACACCTGAGGGTCTTATGCTTTCTCAAGCTAAATATGCCTTGGACCTCTTATCTAAGGCCGGTATGCAAGCTTGTCATCCTTGCTCCTCTCCTTCCTCTTTAAAACCAGTTGCTCAAGAAACACAGACTCCCATGCCTAATCCTGAACTATACAAATCTTTAGTAGGGTCATTACAATACCTTACACTTACTCGACCAGAACTTTCTTTTGCTGTTAACGCTGTTTGCCAACACATGCATCACCCTTTGGAGTGTCATTTTACTGCTGTTAAGCGTATTCTCCGCTATGTTAAGGGCACTTTAACTCATGGTCTTCTGTTCTCCAAGAGTTTTTTGGCATTGTGTGCATACTCTGATGCTGACTGGGCTGGCAGTGCATCGGACAGACGTTCCACAGGGGGGTATTGTGTTTTCCTGGGTTCAAACTTAGTGTCCTGGTCTGCTAAGAAACAGACCACAGTTGCACGATCTTCCACTGAAGCAAATTATAAAGCTCTTGCCAATGCTGCTGCAGAGATTATGTGGATAATACAGCTATTCAAAGATCTCAGGGTTGATCATTTGATTGGACCTCCTCTTCTCTGGTGTGACAGTGTATCTGCAATTTCTCTTGCTAATAATCCAGTGTTTCATGCTCGAACAAAGCATGTTGAAGTAGACTTTCATTTTGTTCGTGAAAAGATTGCTCTCAAACAACTGTCTGTGCATCATGTACCTTCAGAATTTCAGCTGGCAGATATTCTTACCAAACCCTTAACTGTGGCCAGGTTTCTTTTACTTCGTGACAAACTGAGGCTTACATTACTTCCAGCATCAGTTTGCAAGGGGCTGTTGACAGAATAAGTTGTACTGTTTGGAGGGATCCATCCACCTTTTTGTCACATCCACTCTCTAAACAAAATTTCGGCTCTCTAAAATGTGAGCCTTTTGGAGAGCCAAAATGTGAGCCTTCTGGAAAAGTTCTGGCGACTTTTGTGAGAGGTAATCTGGTCTGCAAAGAAGGGGAACATGCTCTGGCCGCCTGTGGGGTCCCCATCCTTGCAATATGGAAAAGAAGAACAACTTTTTAGGCTGTTCTCAGAATCTCAATGGTCCAATGACTTGTCTCTGGAATTTGGCTTGAAGAATCTGGCAGTTAGGGTAGAGACAAGTTATACAACCCACCACGTCTGGCAAAATTGGTGGTTCCCAACTTCCCATGCCATGAACTGGTTTTTTTTTTTTAATTGGGTAGTTAGGGCTAGCTTGCGCGCATTTCGGCTAATCACAGGGTTTATGTATGTGCCGCCATACATACCATGAACTTTTGCAGTGCCCATCGGAAGGGTGAGTAATGAGGGGTGTATGTGGTGTTTGTATAGTAACTTGCCTTTGAGCATAAGGTGAAGCGCGCGAAGTGGAGGATTTTAATGGTTTTATAAACATGATATTTCCATTATGAAAATTAGACATGAGTATTGTTGTTTCAAACAAAAAAAAAAAAAACCATATCTTGGACATGAAAGTCTATAATATTATATAAATCTATTACTCGTCACATACTAGTGATTTTCAGTTTAAACCAAAGAGTTTTCCTGATTTCGTTTGTTTAGATTATTACAAAGAAAAAAACCCATAGAGTTTCGAATGAAATATGAGGAATACATGTGTTAAACCAAATACACAAGTTCAATACACAACAAGCCAGTATATGAATTAAGCATAGTGTAAGTTCACTCTGGAAATAAATATAGGGGACATATTTTCTCAACTGTGCAACAATTTCATGTGTCAATGGCATAACAGCCGCAGGCACCATTCATGCTTCAATGGAAGAGTTGATACCAGACTTATCTATTAAGTTCTTACCTTGGAGCCGCAATGTGAAGGCCTGCAAGGATAAAAGAAGTTTTTTCAACTCCTCTCCGACTGCCGAATCAATCAATTTTCCGTCACTATCAAACTTTGCAGGAGGTTGGCGGCCGTTCAAGAAAAATTCAGGCTTGTTAATGAAATGAAGATCAAGGAAAACACCAATTTGGCGGAGATGGTATTGCCATCGTGCACCTCGAGAACCACCTGCCACACTTACAATCGCAGCAGCCTTGTTAGCCCACACATTTGGCGGTCGAGATGCCCAGTCGATTGCATTCTTCAAAGGTGCTAGCATGATAGAGAAGAAAGGAAGGAATAAGCAATAGTATTCAAAAGAGGAAAAAAAAAGAAAAGGGGGCAGTAAAGCATATATACAATAATCTTCTAAAACATAATTCTTAAATCTTAATTCAGATACAAATTCCTGTGATTGAAGTATGCCAAGTAAAACATGTTAGGAGGGGAGTTTTAGACCTGGAATAAGACAACATTCTAACCAAACAAAATTAAAATTTACAAAGCGATCCCAGAGTATTTTTTGTTTGTTGATGAGGTTATCTTAAAGGATGAAAATAGAAGAGGACAAACGGAGTAAAATTGAAAGTCAGAAAGAAACATTGAAGTCACAAGGTTGAGAAGTTCAACCAAAGCTGAATATCAGGAATCAAACTTCACTAGCAATAGAAAGGGAAGCAGAGAAGTGAAGATCAAAAACCAAGAGGGAACAAATTTGGCATCTTGGCTCAAATATTAAAAGACGAAGATAGAGGTGAACCGCCACAATGGAACAGGCACAACATGTTTAGAAGTCGCACCCAGCATAAGTCTAGGCTTGCCAAGCCATGCACAGATCTGTGCTGAGCAGAGCCATTGTTTGGGCCTTGGGGCACAACAGAGCTGACATGCCACAAGCACAAGGGCCTGGCACAGGCAGTACGGGAAAGCAGCTAAAGACCTAAATGAGCCCAGCACGACTATATGTCCCTCGAACTAATCTAAAGTTTGTTCTGAATATCTACATTACCTGCCTAACAACATTGTAAAGGCCACTTCCATACAAATTCGTAGTTTTGACCATTTTTATTCAAACATAGTGTTAAGTTTTGAAATTACTCTCCCAAGTATATCAACGGCCAGGTTCATGGGAAGATTTGTAATTCGACCATTTTCCTTACAAAAAAAAAAATATCATTTACCATATAAACAAACCAGTGAGTCAGCGATTATGTTCGTGCTAGGGGCAAAGTTGTAATTGTTCTCTCATGTCAATGTCTCATCCTAACATCGTTTAAATTTCTTACATTCTATTATTTCCTTCAACATAAAAACATCCAACAATTAGCTCTCTAAATCTGTCTAATTCTTTAGAAGTGCCCAGGAGAAAGAATTCAAGGTCATATCTTTGTCTTTGTTCAAAAAAACAAGGATGAATCTTTGTAACTTCAAATCTTGACGAGTTGTTTCTCTTTGCTAATACTAATTTGTTGAGCCCTTACTTTTCTTATTCCAATCTCTTCAACTTAATAGTTACGCACTTACCACGGTGATGACAGTTGATGGGTGCCTTGAATATGTCCCTCTTTCCAAGTCACCACCACAAATGAATCCATATATTTCTAATGGTCAATAGGTCTATTTGAGGTAGTTTAAGTGTTCTTAAAAGTTTGAAAAATGAAATCATGCAATGTTAGGTTCAAGTGAACGACGGTTCAGTACCAGAACCAAACTGTAGTTTAAAGGTTCGGTTCGGTTTGGTTTGGTTCTAGGGATTATACGGATTGATTTACCTTTCAAAATTCATAGAATTTGGTTTGGCACTTGGTTCTCATGACACTGAACCAATCCAATATATGCTCACCCAAGTGAAGTCAACAAAAGAGCATTAAGAGCATCTCCAACCCTTATTCATACTTTTACTTCATTTGGTATGAAGCAATCCAATGGGCAAACCCAAATCCAACACAAATTTGAATAAAAGCTTCATCAATAGCATGATTATAAATTTGAGGGGAAGAAATAGCCTTGCGAACTTTGAGTAAAACTTTGAGTCTCCCTTGGTTTGAGTAAAGCTCAATTCTATAGGAATGAGTAAAGGAGAGATTTTTAGGGGTTTTACTCAAATTTCGAGTTTGCTCTTAACTTCGGCCTCGTTCTGCATGTTAAAATCCTTTGAATCCAGAGTTGGCTTTGAGCTAAAGCTCGCAAAGCGACCGCTTTAGGCCCCTGATTTATTACCAATTTTGAGGGCCCCCACTTTTATAGGTCCATATAGTTATAACCAATTAGGCCTATATGAAAATTGAATTATTATAAGGGTTATCGATTTTGGGTACTTGCAGTCTTAAATGATTGTAATGACTTCATAAGAAATTTCTTTTACCCAAGTATTTTTAACAATGCAAAGCACATTGAGGGGCCAATTTTAAAAAGTTCGCATTAGGTCTCACGAATATCAGAGCCGGCCCTGTTTGAATCACAAATCTTCTGCCGGAAAAAGGAAGTAGAGTACCAGAGATGGAGTAATTGCACTCAGGGGAAGCAAAAAGGACGCTGTCGGCTTCACGAATCTTCTGCCGGAAAGCCTCCACGGCCGGTGGATAGGTTCCGTTGACTTCGAGATCAGTGTTCTGCATTGGTAGAGGAGCTATGTCGATGTACTCGATCTCCATACCCTTGATTGACTCTTTGCATAGCTGAATCGCTACAAAACCAAACCCCAAATTCAAACTCCATTTCAATTGCAGAGAGAGATCCCCGGCGAATGGGGAGAAGAGAAAGAAGGGGTAAATTACACTGATCACGCTTGGGCCTTGAGGTTACTGGGGTTCTAAGAACTTCCCCTGTAGTTTTGAGAATTAGGATAATGGCCCTTACGGTTCACTTGTCAGGGTCAAATTACCACTTCCATCAACGGGTCGTTAGTATGTTGTTAGTTATTCATAATGCTAGAGAGAGAATGTTGTTTCAGATCGATAATCTAAATCATCCATCTTACAAGGCCCGCAGAGTAGTGTATCCACGCAAAAAAACAACTTGATCGTGCGTTGATGTGTATAAAAAAAATCGAATTTTGGTTCATAAAACGAATGGTCTGGATTCTGTCTGTAGCTTTAAAGTTAAAATGACCACAATGGTCCATTTTATAAACCAAAATCCAATTTTTAAAATACCTATTGATACCTGATCTAGCTAATTTTTTGCGCAAACACATTACTCTGTGGACCATACAAAATGAACGGTTCATATTATCATAAAAAAAAGGAGTAGTGGGGCCTACAATTGAATCTCAATTCTAAATGCCCACGCGAGGAATTTTACTTTCAGTCATTCAATACAAACCTAAAAAATCTCTCACTACCCCAATTTTATTCAAGTATTCAATTTTATTAAAACTAATCCAATCTGATGCTCCCTCAATCCTAGAAGGAGGGTGGTTTTCGCTAAAAAGTAAAAACACCTACAGGAGTCTTTGCTTATTCTCGAATAAGTAGCTCGAGTGCAAAGAGGGAACCAAACACCTGATAAGAGTGGGCCCGACTCATCCCCTTTTCCGCTGCCCAAACGGTAACGGTAAGGGGTTCCTAGAGTTGTTAGTAACCTCAGGGTACATAAGTGCAATTTACACAGAAATAGAGAAAGGAGATCAATCATACCTGAACGTAGGAGGCTCCGATTGAAAGAGGCTTTACGGAGAGAACCACAGATGGCTGCAACTTTGATCACTGGTTTTTCTGCCACTGCTCCTTCCATCTCTCTCACTCTCACATGCGGACGTGATGGTTTCGTCTCCAAGCCAATTATATGAAATCTTTCGATGTGTAGTAATAATTAACAATGTAAAGATAGTCAACAAATGATGTGGAAAGTGATTATAATCTAAGATTTTTTACTCCATTTATTAAAGCTTTTTACAATCCTTAAATTTATTAAAGTTGTTTTAAGTAGTGGATTATAATAAAGAGAGAGGTTGTTCTCCAATGGATTTCATCAAAATTTGATAAAATTAAGCCCTTAATTTTATCCATTGGTTGAGAGATTTGATAAAATCTGTAGATTTTTACATTGAAGATTTGATAAAATCTCTCTACGCCAATGGATAAAATCGAAGGTCTAATTTTATCAAATTTTGATAAAATCCATTAGAGAACAACCCCGAGTACAAAACCGCAAGGGGTTGACATAGTAGCCCTACGTTCGGACTTAGGGGCTAGCTTCCACCCAAGGTCTCAGGATCAATTCTCTTGCCAACAAACTCTCGGGGCCACTAGGAATTACGCACGGTCGTTACCTCCAGGGTGCCGGAATTAGTCAAGGTGCACGGAAGGTAAACCAGACATCTAGTCATAATTAAAAAATAAAAAATAAAAGAAGAAGAAGAAAAGTAGTGGAGTTACTGGGGAGTTCAAGTTTCCCCTTAAGAGGCAGATAATAGCCCCATCAGCAGCCGGCATATTTGACACATTGTAGTACAACCAAATACTTAATTAGGAGTATATAATTGCTTATATGCCACCTCATCCGTGACATCAATGGAACCTGCAAAATTTGACCCATCTAGGAGTATTAAAATTATCTAATACTTTTGACCCTTCTGCATAATGACCCTTCTAGGGAGTACTTAGCATCTCCCATCCTTCTCATGTTTTTACTCAAATTTAATTAAATGCTTTATTAATGACATTTTTATAAATTGCGAAATTTGAGTACAACTCAATTTAGTATAGGTCTGAATAGATTTTTGTAAGGTTTTATTTAGATTTTAAGTTTGACTGAAAAAAGAGGTAATGAGTGGAGATGCTATTAATATGTGGGCTCTCTGTATTTTAGTTCATTTTATATGCATCATCATGAATGTAACAATTTTTTTTTTTTATCTTTTTATTATAAGCAGTATGAAATATTTGTGATTCAACAAGAGAACAATACAGAAGATATTTTTTGAAATTGTTTCGGAACAATACAGAAGAGAACATACATTGATTCGGAATTCTGAGACTCCTGTCCAGTTTAAGGATTGGACTATTAGTTTGTCCGTTTGGGGGCTTTTTCCGGCCCATTTTATTATCAAAATCAGTGTTATTGCAAACTCTCATAGAGGCTATCGACCAAATCGAAATTCATGTTGATTGGAAACTAAAAAGATATATGATTACAAAATGCATTTATCTTTAAAAAAAATTCTTTGCCACGCTCATCAAATTCCTTTGTAATGAGATAAATCATTACCGATCATGTTTCAAGTCATCCGATCGACATAAATTTTAGTGTGATTAAAGTTCTCAATGTAATTTTGATAATTGATTGCGCTCATCAAAATAAAGGTTGGATAGAGACCCAAACCAAAACTGGCCTAAATTGGAGGACGAGCTCTCCCATGTGAGGTACGCCAATTTAGTCTAGTTTTGGTTTGGGCTCTATTTGAGCAAGCTCTCCCACGTGAGTTACGCCTCATATCTACATTCGCCCAATGTTAAAGGTAGGAATATCTTAAATTAGAGGGAAAATTTTAATATCGATCAAAACTAATGTAATTAGGTTTGAAAAAATATAATCCAATAGTTAAAACAAGAAAAAGAAACAGAAATTGGAAGTTTGATTGTTTTATTTATTTTGCTATCGAGCTAACTTCTCAAGTACACATAGTGACTTTTGTCTAGTGTCTCACATAGTGACTTTTTCAATTTTTTATTATATATATATAATTTTCATCACAATTTTTTTAAATAATCACTATGCTTCGACGAGAAAAATTGAAAAAGTATAAACAAGAGAAGCAGTATTAAAAAAATTGAGATAAGACAATCTCAGGGGTTGTCTAGGAGCCTTATTTTCAGCTTTTTCATTTTTAAACTTTTTGGTTTTTTGACTTTTTAGATTATGGTCATAATGTGTTTTGAATATGATATGAGTGTTTGAGAGAAATGTGTAGAATGCAGTTTGAAAGAGAAATAATGTTTTGGAAGTAGAAGGAGAAGTTGAAAAGCTCCTCCAAAGCTACTTTTCACTTCTGCCCTCTAATGTCAAAAATTGAAAACACATTTTATCAGAAACATGTTTTGGGGACAGGCTCCCAAACACCCAAAAGCCAAAAACAAGAAGTTGAAAATGCAATAAATCGTCAGCCAAACAACCCTACAGACACTAGAAACACATTTTTTGCGCTCCTTTTAGTTAGTGTTTGGGAGCCTTATTTTCAGCTTTTCATTTTAAACTTTTTGGCTTTTTAACTTTTTGAATTATGGTCAGAATGTATTTTGAATTTGATAGGAGTGTTTGGGAGAAATGTCATAATGCATTTTAAAACAGGAGTAGTGTTTGAGAGATATGTGCAGAATACATTCTGTAGGTTTTTTTGTTAATCAAAATGAGAAAAGTAGAAAATGAGAAGTCAAAAAGCTCCTTTCAACCTATTTTTGACTTCTCTTCCCTAAACTCAAAACTCATTTTCGCAGAATGTGTTTTCGCCAGGGTGTGCCAAACACCTAGAAGTAGAAAATGAAAAAAATAGGTGGCCAAACACCCAATAAATTTTAGTTTGGAGATCCAGTTCATCTAGACGAATGGTTAACCAAAATATTTGATAGAATCTAAAAGAAATTTAGATATAACAACACCAAAGCCAAATGACCTTAATTTAGATTGCCATATTTGTTGGGGAAAAAATTCCAAAAAATGTGTCGACATATTTTGGAATTTGTTTATTTCTAAATTAGATAATTGTATTTTCTTATTGGTGAAAAAGAAGAGCCCAAGATTTTGAGATTACTCTTTTGAACGAAATTCCAAAATCAGTTAGTATTTCTTTTGCAAGGTATATAATGTTTTGTGTAAAGGAATAACCACACTTCGGTCAAATCTACATCTCCACAAAATGCTGGACTAAGGTGGTTTCCCATTTTCAGCCATTGTGGCTTTTAGGCTTTGCCAAGTTGTTTCTCAATAAGAGCTCCAACTTGGCCTTTTGTTGTCTTTATTCAAAAAAAAAATCATGTTTGTTAGTTTTGCACCAAATTTTTGTGGATAATTAATTCGTCTCGATGAGAGGACTCAAAAAAGTATAAAATTATGACGGTTTTTTGGAATTATCCTAGAATTAGTCTGTTTAGGCTAGACTTTTCGGCTTTTTCTTGGATATTTTCAAAGAAAATTGAGTTTCGGTCAATATTTTATACTTTTCCAATTTCTCTCGTCAAGACGAATAAATAATTCACAAAAATTTGGTGCAAAACTAACAAAGACCAAAATGTTTTTGAGTAAATACAAAATAACAAAAGTGGCTTTATTTTGGGAAACAACTTGACTAAAAGCCACTTTAGCTAAAAATGGAAAACCACCCGTAAATGGAATTATTGGGTTTTGATTTGGTTAAACATTTCAAAATGCAATGAATCCAATATGTGCAACAAAATAAGCCTTGAATAAAAAATAAAAATAAAAAATATTACACCAGGTTGTAAGTGGTGAGCCTATTAGACAGCCACACCACTTATCACTAGGTTGGCCCAAACTATTCATAGGCTATTGGGCCAAGTTTCTGTCGAGTAAAACATTGTGAATTTTGTTACGGTTGTTCAACATTCACCAATGCTCATTTTATCCTAAATAATCATTTGGATTACTGAAATGCAGGCACGGTGAGATCCATAATTGGTGGAACCATGGGGTTTCCACTAAAGGTGAAAATTTATTTATCTCTTCAAGAAGATGAGAGGATGATCTACCTAGCTACAATGTATGCTATTTAGTAGCTGATTAAAAAAAAAAAATGTATCCTATTTAGTCTACCGATCTGCGGCTGATAAACGAGCTGAACGAGTGAAGTAATGAATTGTCCAAGTGTTGCTTTGAAAACTTTACGTATTTCAAACCTAAGTTCAAGCGTGACTTGTTCAGCCGATTGCCCAACCTTAAATAAATTAAATTGTAATTGAGTCAATGACAAGCCAATCTTGAGTGGTTTAGATTTTTAAAAATCATATTACGTTGACCCAACGGATCAATAACTTGTTCAAACTTAATTTTAAATTAGCCTACTGAGCTTCAAAAAATGTTCAAGTTTTATTTATTTATACGACGCAAACTAAAGACCAACGATCGTTTTAACAAGATGAAATGAATGCAACTAGCTTTTCTCGTTTATTGGCGTAGACACCCAAATTTGGCTTTGCAAATGTTTAGGTCCGCGCCTTGGTTGAATCTCGATGATGAAATGGTTTTAGTATGCTTTGATGATGAGGAACTTTATGAACTATGTAAAACTCCTAAAGAATGAAGAATGCCTTAAAATTAGAGAGGGAAGTGCCGGATGACACTAGCACATGTTTTGTCCATAGTGGCTTTGACGGTCTTCGATTTGATCTGCTTTCAACCAACTTTTTATGAACAAAACTTCTTTATTTTTACGGTTGGATCCTGCTATCTATAGTACTTTCGAAACCATTGTAAGCTCAGTAATAAGAATTAGGTCCAGGGGCATGTTGTTAAACCGTTGTAAGCTCACAATTAGTCGAATTCCATGCAGATTCGGGTTAGATTCTCATTAAATTAGAGAATGTGATTCTGAGTTGGATCAATAATTAGATTATTAGTTTTCCTAGTTCTTAAGTCTAAGGTATGAATCATAAAGATACACATCACGTTCTCATTCATTTTGATCTCACTAAACACTCTCACATTCCAAGTTGAGCAAAATTGATCGCACCCTTATAATAAAAGCAAAAATATTTGGAGAAAATAGTTATTTTCGTATGTTTTTGTTCCCATTTCTCCCTGTGTGAAAGCGTATGTTTAGCTAGGCCTGTTTTCTCTCTTTAGATAGTTTTTTTATTTAGGAAAATTTAGTCATAAATGCATTATATTTTGCTTTTTTAAAGAGAAAGACAAGAAACTTTTACAGTCAAATATAAAGACTTGTTTTTAGTATTCATGTAGCAAAAAGACTAAACACATAATCTCTCTTTATTTTTGACATAAACACCCTTTATGGGTTCAAATCCTTACATGTCCACTGTGTCCTTGAATTTATCTTCATCTAAGAACTGAAGAATCAGAAAAACCAATTCTCGGCTCAACGAAGAAGACATCTCCCTTTCGCAAATTGAGATTCACAACCTCACAGATTAGCCGAAATCTGACTGGAATTATGGTTTCGAAGACCAATCAGTCAAATCAAAATCAAACAAAAGAACTTTTAAAAATTAGAACTTCTAAAAATTAGTGACATGTCACTAGTTTTTGGGTCGCCGGAAGTGGTCGGCCAGAACTCGGGTGGTGTGAGGTTACGAAATTAGAACTTTTAAAAATTAGTGAAATCTCACTAATTTTTTGGGTTGCTGGAAGTGATCGGCCAAAGGGCGGGTTAGTGATCTGCGCGAGGTAGGAGTTGATTTTTTTTTTAATTTTCTATAGAAAAGTAGAACTTTTAAAAATTAGTGGCATGTCACTAGTTTTTGGGTCGCCGGAAGTGGTCGGCCAGAACTCGGGTGGTGTGAGGTTACGAAATTAGAACTTTTAAAAATTAGTGAAATCTCACTAATTTTTTGGGTTGCCGGAAGTGGTCGGCCAAAGGGCGGGTTAGTGATCTGCGCGAGGTAGGAGTTGATTTTTTTTTAATTTTCTATAGAAAAGTAGAACTTTTAAAAATTATTGACATATCACTAGTTTTTGGGTCGCCGGAAGTGGTCAGCCGGAGCTTGGGTGGTGTGAGGTTACGAAATTTGAACTTTTTAAAATTAGTGAAATCTCACTAATTTTTTTGGTCGCCGGAAGTGCTCGGCCAGAGGTGGGGTGGTGGTTGGCTGAAAGTGGGGTGATGATTTTTTTGAATTTTATGTTCGAAATTTGAATTTTTAAAAATTAGTGACACTTCACTAATTTTTTTGGTCGCCGGAAGTGCTCGGCCAGAGGTGGGGTGGTGGTCGGTCGGAGGTGGGGTGGTGATTTTTTTGAATTTTATGTTCGAAATTTGAATTTTTAAAAATTAGTGACACTTCACTAATTTTTTTGGTTCCCGAAAGTGCTCCGCAAGAGGTGGGGTGGTAGTTGGCCGGAGGTGGGGTGGTATTTTTTTTTAATTTTATGTTCGAAATTTGAATTTTTTAAAAATTAGTAGCACTTCACTAATTTTTTTGTCTTTATGTTCGGCTGCAAAAGTTTGTTGTCCTTCCTTTTAAAAATGGCAAATGTTTTTTGTTTTTATGTTCGATTGTAAAAGTTCCTTGTCCTTCCCTATAAAATTACCAAATATTTTGAATTTTTTGCTAAGTGGCCCCAATTAAAAGCCAAACAAAGTGCAGAAGGGTCAGATTCTTATACTGAGTTGGATATGTAATCAATAATTAGATTCTTGGTTTTCCTAGTTCTTAAGTAAGGTATAAATCAGGAAGATACGACATCACGTTCTCATTCATTAATTTTAATCTCACTAGACAGTCTAACATGTAATAACCCGCCGTCATGGTTACTTGATCCCTTACTTAAGGACAAGGCCCGTCTTTGATGTAATGGTTTTGGTGGAAATATAATATCCTCTGTTATCGTTTGGCAAAAAAAAAAAAGACACTCTAACACGTTCTCATTCATTAATTTTGATCTCACTATACACTCTAACGTTCCAAGTTGAGCAAAATTAATTGCAATCTTATAATAAAAGCAAAAATATTTGGGGAAAGTAATTTTTTCCCTATGTTTTTGTTTTCTTTTCTCCCTATTACAATATACTTTTATATTGTAATAGTAAAAGACTTCACACAAAAGTATTGGCACCGATTAGAATTCTGAAAATGGAATATATGTGCAAAAAGCCAAACAAAGTGCACATAATCTCCCACTAAGCTGGTCGGCTGGACATGAGCATATCTGAAACCTCATCTCCAACATCGACCTTATGGGCCTATCTATCGTTTGCCTAATGTCCTACGCTCCAGAACCAATCATGACCCCTTTGGAATCAAAATGCCCATTCATGCCAAATCATTGGTTGGACCCATCAGGTGCCTATTCGCAGGAATAATTTGTCTGCTATGATCTTAGATTTGTTAGAATAATTCATAGGGTGATGAAC
Source organism: Vaccinium darrowii (assembly GCA_020921065.1). Classification (NCBI taxonomy): domain Eukaryota; kingdom Viridiplantae; phylum Streptophyta; class Magnoliopsida; order Ericales; family Ericaceae; genus Vaccinium; species Vaccinium darrowii. Next base: position 10,124,523 of record CM037157.1, read on the forward strand.
TTGTCTCTCTCATTGATCGCGGAGAGAGATATAAGTCAGTGAGATGATCAAGTGAACCTACTTGACTCAATGCCCATCGGGTTGTGTCACGTGTCATTCTTCTTTGGTTGACGCGTGGCGATAGTTTGAAGAAGAGTATGAGTAGTGGTGGAGGTGCTGTTTTATCAACTAGTGATATAAGTTAGATGGATGGGGTGATGATGTGAGATGTAAGAACCCTTCAGCTGGTAGTGCTCCAAGCATCTTTTCCATATTTTCTTTTTCTCCTTTTTTTTCTCCTAACGTTGGATTAGGAAAACTACTATTTAAGTATTCATAATAAGTTTGCTCTGTCAAAATTACTCCTATCACTCGTTTTCCCTCACATTGGATTCCATTGACTATGTATACGCGTTAGATTACGTGTCAATGAAGGCTGTCTGATTTGTCCAATATATTGATTATCTCACTCTACTTTTCAATCATCTCCAAATCCGCAATATTAGTTATTTCTTCCAGAATGACAAAACGATCCCTGGGTTTTCCCTTCTTTTTTTTTAGCTAGAATTTTTTTTTTTTTTTTGGGTTGAGAAACTTTGATAGCTAGTTGTAACTTGTGTACTTTTCATTTCTTGATCATACTCAACCTGACTAAATGGCGAGCAGATTGACTATGCGTACCATATTGGCCATCTATCACATCCCATTACTAACATTTTCAAGAAGAATAATGATGCTTATCAATGATATATATGCTTGATTTTCCAATAATTAGTTGTCAGTTATGGTACGCGTAAACTGGCTCTAAAATCCTAAAATATCAATAAAACAACGATATGAACTGTCAAATTTTCCAAGAGTTCCCAATTTCTTTGACCAATGCCTGTGAGTCTGTGACAATTAAGGGAAAAATGCACCAATTAAGGGAAAAATGCACCGCATGGCAGACAACCTTCACACGACTTAGATGAAGCGCATCTAATTAAATGGCTCATCTCACAATTTTTAGGAGGTTTTGTCTTGAAATTGTCTGATTTCCGCACAAGACAAAATAAAAAAAAATAAAAAAAAGGAGGAAAGAGGAGGAGGGTTTTGCGTTATAAGCTTATTTTATTTCTATTTCTCGGTTCCCATATTTTTCTGTCTCTCTTCTTTTTTGGTATCTATTGATCAGTCTATAATTTAGAAATGTAAACCCTCTGATTTTTTTTATTTATTTATTTTCCTGAAAAAATATTCTAGGGACAAATTTTTGAAGTGTTAGGTGCTACAGAAAACAGTATTCAGTACTAAACGAAAAATATTTGCCGTGGTTAACAAAATAATCAGTCGATTTTCGCAGAAAATATTTCTACTTTGAGTTAAATATCTACTTGCCCATTAAACTATCAAAAATTTTTTTACTTCCCCTTTCAACTACCAATTGAACTTTCTTCCCCCTTCAACTATCATTTTCTTGTTTATTAAGGACAAATCACGTTTTCCATCCACTTGATGGACGGAAAAGTTAGTCCCAAGGCTATATTAGTCTTTTTATTAGTTCTGTACACCTCAAAAGGAGATTCCAAGTGAGAGAATCTCCAAAAGAGCAACTAAACTAGCCAATTGCATGTACGCATCGACGACCTTGTACTCCAGAGGACCCAAAATGGATAGTAAGGGCATCCACAGTGGACTCTTAAAATGGCTCCTAGGTGAAGCTCCTAAAATTTAGCAAGCCATTTGATCAATTATAGTCTTCAATGGGCTCCCAATACAAGCTCCCAATGGTGGCTCCTAAGCATGGCTCCTAATCCATTTGCTAAATCTAACTAGCCTTGTAGCTAGCTCCAAGTGAGACTCAAGCCCTTTTAATCCTTTTTTTTTTTTTTTTATAGGTGATAGGCGCTTGGAAAGTTTGCTTTTGAGCGCCTAAGTAGGGTGGTTTAGAATGTTAAATGTGCGGGTTAATGATTATTTTTCGTTTAATGCGTGCACAGTGGTATTCCTGTTATTTCTGTGAGTTTTTCAGGTATTTTGGTTTTTGGCTCGTGTGTGTGTGCATGGCTTGAAGTGGAAGCGTGGGAAACAAGGCTTGGAAGTTGGATTTTGAAGAATGCAGTCGAAGGAGTTCGGTATCGATACCCCTGGAGGCCGTATCGATACTAATTGCTTAAGAGGTGCAAGTTTTGGTCCAGAAGGTTAGGTATCGATACCCCTTATATTAGTATCGATACCTACGGCTTACGGAGTCAACGAGTCAAACATAGCAGATAGGTATCGATACTAAGTATAAGGGGTATCGATACCGAGGGCTTACGGGAAGGGAAACAAAGGCGTTTTGATGTATTCTAAGGGTGTCTACTATATAAGCGTTTTTCTAATCATTAATTAGGTCCACGAATTTTACCTAGGGTTTAAGGTTGCAAGTTTTCGGCTACAGATCCCCGTTCTTCGTTCGTAGTTACGCTTTCAAGTTCTATTTCTAGAGTTCCAGGATTTGTTTCGCAAATTGTTTGTCAAGATTAACTTTGCCTTTGCAATTACGGTATTGATTTTTATTGATTATATATTTTAATTATCAAAAGCATGCTCATTTTAAGTTTTGATTCGATTTCTGCAATCTTCTCAAGCATGTGTGAGTAGTCGTATTGAGTGCAGCCACAGGACGAAGGTGTCCCGTGGCTAGGCTAATTCATATCTCACCTCGGTGCCGAATTACTTTAATTAATGCGCAGTTTTTGAATACGGAATTTTTCTAGCAAACAAAACCCGGGCATCGCCCGTTCCAAATGCGCACAGGAAACGGTGACAAGTGGTGTGCACTTGTTAGAAACTATTTCCATATTTCTAAACCTATTAATTAAATCATTGTGGCCCGAGTGGATGTGGATCAAACTAGTTGCGGACACCGTAGTGTCCACGGCTGTGCTCTCCTTTTTAATTCAGAGTTCAGTAATTGAATCGGGTTAATTTAGTTAGTTAACTAAACCAATTGAGCAAGGGGTGGCTACCTGAGAGCCAGTTGCAAACATAGAGCCGACATAGTTTGAGTCAAACACCGTAGACCGTCTCTGTGGTTCGACTCCGGTACTTCCGGATTTATTGTACTGCACCGGTCGATAGTCCTACGCTTGGGACGAAATCTTAGTTAATTATTAATCACCCGAACGGTCAAGCATTTTTGGCGCCGTTGCCGGGGACGGTGACGTGTGATCAAACGGTGTTAGTTTAGTGTTTGTTAAATTTTTAGTTGAGTCATCATAGGTAGAAATAAGCAAGTCGTCCGTAAGCCTGATCCTCTCTATTATCGTGATCGTACTAATTGCTTGGTCAGGATAGAGTCCAGGTCGAGTCAGTCCGGGTCTTCAAATTCTTCGTCAGAGTCAGTAGAGAGTCGGTCGGAGTCCATTCCCATTAGTGGACTCTACATAGACTTACCCTTTGAGTCAGTTAATTTAAATAATCCACTTTATCAATCAGAGTCAGAGTCAGTTTCCGAACCAGAATCTTTTGAAATGGGAGACCAGTAGGTAATTCAACAACCGTCGTTGAGGCAGCACTTGAATCCCAAAAGGACCACTCCTCCCGGGCCGATTGTGTTTCCTCGAGAAACACAGGAGGCACGCAATGCCTTCACTGTAAAACCTGGTGTCCTAAATAGCCTCCCTAACTTCTATGGGAGAGAGTCTGATGATCCGTACAAACATGTGCGGACGTTTGAGGGGTTAGTGCGCAACCTGGCGTCTACTACCCAATATGACAATGCTTGCCTCAAGCTGTTTGAGGCAACTTTAAAAGATGGCGCACTTAGATGGTTTAGAATGCAAAAGCCTCAGTCCTTCACCACATGGGCGCATGTGCGTGACGCGTTTTACAGGAAATATTTTCTGAGGCTAAAACTAATAGTTTAAGGCGTCAAATACAAGGCTTTATGCAAGAGAGGGGAGAGACTTTTGTGAAGGCCTGGGAGCGTTTCAAAGATTTGCTCCTAAGAATGCCACACCCTGGTTTTGAAAAGATACAGTTGGTTGAATTCTTTCACCTGGGTCTCAACGCTGAGACAATCCAACACATAGAGTATTCGTGTAAGGGGGACGACTTCTTGTCCAAAACTGCGGATGAGGGTTGGGATTTTCTGGATGACCTAGCAGATAAGCAGAGGGCGTTAGAACCCTCTGATTTTGATCAGTCCGGACCTTCTGGGTCCAACGTTATCCCCGTTACCTTGCGTGACCAGCGACTCCAGGCCCAAGTTGAAAAGATCGCGCAAAAGCTAGAGGAATTAGAGGTTAGGCAGACTCATCCAGTGCATGAGGTCAGTATAGAGGAAGTCTGTGTGTGGTGCGAGTGTAAGGGGCACATTGCAACTACATGCCCCGGATTTTTAGCCGCTAAGGGAGCGAGTCAGAATACTCAGGAAGAAGTAAATGCTGTGAGAAATTGGGACCCATACTCGAATACGTATAACCCGGGATGGAGAGATCACCCCAACCTGGGGTGGTCAGACCCGAGACCCGCAGGTGGAGGTCAAGCGCAACTCCTTGCGCGGCCTCCGCCGCGACAGTTTCATCAGTCCCAAGCACCCAGGCCTCCGCAGGGCCAAGTCATTCTGTACAACTACCAGTCACAGCCTGGTAGGGGGGCAGGTCCATCCACTAGTGGGCCTCCCCCAGGTTATTCGCAGATGACTGCGCGTAATCAAAAGTTAGAGGATAACGTCAATTACCTAATGCAGTCTCAGACAGCATTTCAGACGGAAACAAGACAGCAAATTGGGGCCCTTACGACCCAAATGTCACAACTCGTTGTTGTTGTCAGTCAAATGCAGCAAGAGAAGGGTAGGTTTCCGGCCCAAGCTAGTTTAGCGGGTGCCCATTACTCAAGAAATCCTACAGGGCCTAATATTCAGAGTCAGAATCAGGAGGAGGCTAAGTTGATCACCGTTCTCCGGAGTGGGAAATCGATTGATAAATCCATTTCACTAAAGCAGAAACTAGCCCCACCCCTGGAGCCGATTGATGCAACTAGAGCAAATCCTGAGAGTGTTGAGAAGTCACCTGAGGTGGGGGAGCCTGCTGTCGTGGCCCCCACGACTCAAACGCCGCCAACAAGACCGTTAGCTCCATTTCCCCAAAGGCTGGCGGTGAAGCCTAAGCAGAGCATGAACCATAAGATGTTAGACCTTTTTAAGAGGGTGCAATTCCCTATTACTCTGATGGAGGCTATAGAGTCATTCCCACAGTGTGCGAAGGTACTGAAGGACCTTTGCACGACTAAGCACAAGAGTCAGAACAACGTGGTTCTGACGGAGCAAGTGAGCTCCATTTTGCAGACTGAGATTCCTGCCAAGTGCAAGGATCCAGGGTGTCCCACCATTCCTATAGCCATAGCAGGTCAGAATTTTGACAAGGCAGTGTTGGATTTGGGGGCGAGTGTTAATTTGCTCCCTTATTCCGCATACTTGAGACTAGGCCTAGGCGATCTGAGAGCTACTCCTGTCACACTACAGTTGGCAGATCGGAGTGTTAGGGTGCCCAAGGGTGTGGTAGAAGATGTGATGATTCAGGTAGGTGAGTTCCAATTCCCAACAGATTTTATTGTCCTAGACACCTGCTTAAATCCTGAGGTTTTAGAGAAGACTCCCATCATTCTAGGTCGTCCTTTCTTAGCCACCTCCAATGCTATTATGAATTGCAAAACTGGCAAGGTCCAGTTCTCTGTTGGCAAGGAGAAAATGGAGGTGGATGTCTATAGTGTTAGTACTTTGAGTGAGGATGACGAGGAGGTAGAAGAGGTAAGTTTGATCGACGCGCTCGTTCAGGAGCACGTCGATCCAATCTTGTATAAGGATCCTCTAGAGATTGCTCTTACCGCCGAGAAGGCGTTATCTCTAGATTCTCCAGAGGTAGGAAGTCTGCTAGAGATGTTAAATATCAAGGATTCCGTTGAGGAGGTTTTAGGGGTCTTTTGTGACCCAATGCTCGAGCCTTTTGGCGACCCTCCACCCATGGTTTTTCTGTCATCGGCTCAGCTGCCAAAGTTAGAGTTAAAACCTTTGCTGGATCAGGAGAGGAAGTTTCTGACGGGTAGCTCACGCGTACCATGCTATTCATTGAGTGTGGACCCGACCCCTAGCAATAGGGGCACCCATCATTGACTTGGGTTTTTATAGCTTCGCACGCCGCTATTAAAAGAAGGATCGTGTGCCCAGCCCCGGTTTGTAAGGGCATTTTTGTATGCATATTCGTGTGTGTTTTTCAAAAAAAAACCTTTTTGGTCTTGTATAGCCACCCACTCTTCCATTCAAGTTGGGGGATGGGGAGAAAAATATGACACGTGAGGCTGCGTGAATGCCTGGGGGTGTTTGTTCTTTACTTTATTTTATTTGCTGTGGCCCGGTTTTCACATGCGGGCGATACTGACATCATTTGTTGCCTTGTAGGTAGTTGGTTCTTGCATTTTTTGCAGGGGTATATGCTGGGAGTGGTTCTGCTGCCGAGAAGCGACAATGGTGGCAAATTCCCCATACATCGTGTCGCGCCCCGATTTTTACCGGCCGCTCGCCTGCTCCACTTCGGTGGGCATTTTGGCGACGCTTTCAAAATCATGACTTTTAAATGCGACGATTGTGAATTATGAGGTTTGCAGCTGTGACTCGAGCTTTTATTTAATTTTCAGAGTCGCCACCTAACATTGAATTCGGGTGTGTCAGGTCACCCGTTAAAACTGTTTTTTAAAGACGAACTTTAAGAAAAACATTTTAACTTTTAGTTTTTATTTTCTTCCGTTTGAGCAAATTCTTCTTTCAAACAGGCTTGAAATTGACTCTCTTTTTTGGTTTGCGAACGCAGAGATGGGCTCGGGGATTTTCTGCGAGTGGGGAAGGTGTTAGGCACCCCACGTCGTCTGTTCAGCGCTTTCTCAATTTTAGCCTTTTTCAATTAAATATCCTTGGCAAAAAATAGAATAAAAGAATACAAGAATTAAAATTATTTTGAAATTCATATGTCGCAATCTAAAGGTCCGAGCATGTTTCGGGTGGATTCCCACCTTCCGCGTCTCGCGTTATCGGATTTCGACATATGGATTTTCATTGCATTGATTTTGTTATTTTTCTAGAAATAAGATTCGCCAGGGGAAACCGACCAATTGCAAATCCTATTTCTGATTTTTAATAGAGCGGAATCCTTTATCACCGGGACTCGATTTGTAGACTACTTTGAAAATCGTCATCAATCGGTCACAGGCTACCTTGAGGTTCCGCTAACAATACATTTATTCACATAAATATATAAAAAAAAAAAGAAGATATTGAATGACTGTTTTCTTGCATATTGAAATTGAAAGGGGGAATAAACCCCCTCTGTAGGATTACATCTTCCTCACCTTGTGTGGTGGATTTTTGTGGAGGTGTGCTCAGAATTTAGACTAGACAAAAATATAACTAGAAATAGTACAGAATACAATCCGTACTCATTTTTAGCTATACAATTGTTGTCGTGTAATTCTGGCTTACAAAAGGGATTTATGGACTGGGGGTTTTTATTTGAGGAGAGACAGAGGGGTTTTTTCCTTTTGGCTTTCGGATCAGAGAGGCAGAGAGAAGAGAGAGTTTTTCCTTTTGGCTTTCGGATCAGAGAGGTAGAGAGAAGTTGCTGAATTTTTGCAAAGAATGAGAGAGAGGGTCAGAGCTTTTTCCTTTCTTTTTCTTCCCCCCCTTCTCCTTGCAGCATGTGCTGCTTTTATAGGCACAAATGAAGAGGCAAATGGGTGACCAGCTAATTAGGTGTAGCATGGAAAATGATTCGGTGTGACACGCACATGGGAGCCTGTGATGGAGATCAACGGCTGAGATTGAAGCAGGAGATAATCGGATGCACTGAAGGTTGACACATGGCATTACACTCACTTGCCAAAAGTGAAATCTCCCCCTTTTTAATTCCCACGGATTCCCACTTGAATAAACAAACAAAATCCCCCACTGGGATTGTTTGTACAATCAGCTCCATCCGGTCTGCGATGCTCTCGACTGATGTTCAAAACGGAGTCCGATCGGGGCGCAGGAACAGTCAAACTTCTTATTTTAATACCGGGAATAAAACGGTATATCTCTTGTAATTTATGTGCTTGGCATGTGTTTCGTGGGGCGAAACAAGATATCATCCGGACTCCACAACAATTGTCCATTTTCCAGTTCCCCAGCCGACATCTTCCACTGACCTTGGTTTTATAATTCCACTGACATTGAATATTTAATCCATGGAATGAATCAGCCATCAATTGGAATAAACAAAGCAAAGTTCGGTCATAGCAATCCGAAAAGTGAGCTGGAAAAATGATCAAGTGTTGTGCTCGTGCGACACGGAACTCTCTTGATTTAAGGCTAAATGCAGTACCCTCCCTCGGAACATTTCGGCACTTATCAGCAAGTAATTGATGCACTTAGCATGTGAACCATGGGGCAAAATCTGATGTCAAAATGACTGCCCGTTATTTTCCATTTGTATTTCCCAGCCATCTGCCACTTGTTTCCTTTTTCCTTTTTTATTCATCCCACCAATCCTTCTTTTTTATTTTTTATTGTCATCCACTTACTTTCTTTTGATGCACGGTGATGGTGGAGCAAAAGTGAATTGGAAAATGTTTCAGCGCATCGTGCACACATGATGCGCAATACTCCGCAATGCTTTTGATTGAGCTCTTTGCCGGTGTCGAATCAGGATTCAAACATAGCTAAAATTCTTGTTGCGACACGAAGATAAATACGGTGAAATCGGCGCCATTCATTGTTGAAATCCCGAGTGGTCGGGCCAAATTTGGGTGTCAACACATCGGCCGGGGTCATGATGGTTGGCTGCCATCTGTTGGTCCATCTCTTTCCCTTGTTCTTCTATTTTTATGTTTTGTCTTCATGCTCTGAGGACAGAGCAATTTTCAAGTTGGGGGAAGGGGTGTACTTTGTACATGTTTAGTTTGTTTGGAGCGTTGCTAGTAGTTTAGGGGTCATTTTTAAATTTTTGGTTAATTTGTGAGTCTGGGGATACGATTGTTATGCTTGATTGTATGAGTTAGATGAGCATGCTGAATTTTTGTCTCGTTGATTGCCTGTTTAACTTGTTCACATGTATATATCTGACGTCCATGTTTGAATATTTTCTGCACCGTAAGCAAATTTGAGTAGGTGTTCTCGCGTTGTGCACAGTATGTCCTTAAAACATCCCATGTTTCATTGTTTTTCACCTTCCGCACTCGCATTAAATAGTAGGCGTTTGTACCACGTTTCATGATTTGAATATTTTACATGCATGTGTGAGAGTTGGTGACGTGTTTAGGGGATGAAACAAGGCCGTCTTTGCATGATTAAACTGCCATATGTGTCCCTTTGATCCCATGATTAAACCAATTTGTGTCAGTTCCTGTGTCAAACCTAGGAAGCTGGTGTTTGGTTGGTGTGTCAGTTTGGTGGTCCAACTCTATGCGCAGTTTAAAGGCCTCAAATTAATAGAATAAAGGAACATCGAAATTTAAAATGTTACTTTTTGGGTGCCATGTCTTTGGTAAAAAAAAAAAAAAAAAGAACCCCTAAACCTTAATCCATTTCCTTTCCTCCCAAATTCACCCATCTTGATGATAAGAGAGAGGTGGAAAGACGGTCAACTGACCCTTTGATCCATTGCTATGAATTTCCAAGTTTTCCAGGAAAGAAAAAAAAGAAAAAAAAGAAGAAAAAAAAGAAAAGGAAAACACAGTCAAGGTGAGGGGGACCATCCGATTCTTCCTCACTCTCTCTCTCTCTCTCTCTCTCTCTCTCACCCATCATTCTCGTTTTTCCTCTTCCTTCTTCTCCATTCAAACTTTAACCTCTAAACCCTCCAAACCTGAACTCATCAAAGTTACGGAACCCTAAGAGGCAAACTGAGTTGGAATTGAGCTATGATTTCGAGGATGTGATCACGAAGGAGTGCTGAGCACGGAGTTGGACATGGGTTGGACTGGTGGTGTTAGTATTACTTGTTATTTTATGTGTTTAAGTTGTTGGAAACTTTTCGTATGGTTGTTTATGTGGTGGTGTGACCGTGCGTATGGTCGGTGGTCGTGTCGAACTTAATTGGTGTTGTCTTGTTCAGTAGGATGTTAAACTCTAGTTGTTATTATGTGATGTATGTGTTTGTGTTTATTTGTGTTGGTGACGGCCAGACTGGGTAGATTGACCATGAACTTTTATATAGGCCGTCACCCTTTGCATGTTTCCCTTTTTTCCTTGTTAACCGCGGTCGTTATAAGCCTATTGAAGCCCTTAGTTGACCCGATGCACGTCGTTTGGCTCTCTCGCATGCATGTGTTATATTTAAGTTACGAGTATGTGGTATCTTGTTTCGTGAGCTTTCTTTGCATATCTTGGCGTTGTTTAGACTGGCACGTGGTGATTCTGTTCATGCCACGTTGATCACCAGGCGCCTCACATGGGATGTAGAGTGTTTTGGTGAGTTGAGCGATATTGTGCCACGTGGATTCATTCTTTTCAGAAACTTTGTTGAGGAATGGGATTATTCGAATTTCGGTTGGAGCATGCATGTGACTGAGTTGTGGGTAACAGCGAGATGCTACTTGAATTGTTTATTTAAAATTTGTACAGGTTGCATAACCCTCGTATCCCTTATTGAGTCGTTGCGTTGGTTTTTATTCTTTTCGTTTCGTTCGTTGCTAGGGACTAGCAACGCTCAAGTTGGGGGATGTGATAGGCGCTTGGAAAGTTTGCTTTTGAGCGCCTAAGTAGGGTGGTTTAGAATGTTAAACGTGCGGGTTAATGATTATTTTTCGTTTAATGCGTGCACAGTGGTATTCCTGTTATTTCTATGAGTTTTTCAGGTATTTTGGTTTTTGGCTCGTGTGTGTGTGCATGGCTTGAAGTGGAAGCGTGGGAAACAAGGCTTGGAAGTTGGATTTTGAAGAATGCAGTCGAAGGAGTTCGGTATCGATACCCCTGGAGGCCGTATCGATACTAATTGCTTAAGAGGTGCAAGTTTTGGTCCAGAAGGTTAGGTATCGATACCCCTTATATTAGTATCGATACCTACGGCTTACGGAGTCAACGAGTCAAACATAGCAGATAGGTATCGATACTAGTATAAGGGGTATCGATACCGAGGGCTTACGGGAAGGGAAACGAAGGCGTTTTGATGTATTCTAAGGGTGTCTACTATATAAGCGTTTTTCTAATCATTAATTAGGTCCACGAATTTTACCTAGGGTTTAAGGTTGCAAGTTTTCGGCTACAGATCCCCGTTCTTCGTTCGTAGTTACGCTTTCAAGTTCTATTTCCAGAGTTCCAGGATTTGTTTTGCAGATTGTTTGTCAAGATTAACTTTGCCTTTGCAATTACGGTATTGATTTTTATGGATTCTATATTTTAATTATCAAAAGCATGCTCAGTTTAAGTTTTGATTCGATTTCTGCAATCTTCTCAAGCATGTGTGAGTAGTCGTATTGAGTGCAGCCGCGGGACGAAGGTGTCCCGTGGCTAGGCTAATTCATATCTCACCTCGGTGCCGAATTACTTTAATTAATGCGCAGTTTTTGAATACGAAATTTTTCTAGCAAACAAAACCCGGGCATCGCCCATTCCAAATGCGCACAGGAATCGGTGACAAGTGGTGTGCACTTGTTAGAAACTGTTTCCATATTTCTAAACCTATTAATTAAATCATTGTGGCCCGAGTGGATGTGGATCAGACTAGTTGCGGACACCGTAGTGTCCACGGCTGTGCTCTCCTTTTTAATTCAGAGTTCAGTAATTGAATCGGGTTAATTTAGTTAGTTAACTAAACCAATTGAGCAAGGGGTGGCTACCTGAGAGCCAGTTGCAAACATAGAGCCGACATAGTTTGAGTCAAACACCGTAGACCGTCTCTGTGGTTCGACTCCGGTACTTCCGGATTTATTGTACTGCACCGGTCGATAGTCCTACGCTTGGGACGAAATCTTAGTTAATTATTAATCACCCGAACGGTCAAGCAATAGGACCCACACTTTTTTTATTACTTTCTTCACAAAATAGAAAATTTTCTTGCTAGTCCATTGGATGCACGTATGCTCTCTATATTTAGCAAACTCTAGGAGTGTCAAATAGACCCTAATTAGGCTTATGTGTACACCTTAGGAGTCAACTTAAGAGCCATTTTTAGGGAGCCCACTGTGGATGCCCTAAATGAGGCAAAGTAGGAGCCAAGAAATAACAAATAGAATGACTGAAAAGCTGGCAAGAGTTTGTGCACCACTGTATTTGGACATCTTCCCTATTTCCAGAAGTACATCGTTAGCATCATGAATCCAAAAAAATCTTGTGTTAAAATTGAACAACAATCCTAATTCCCGAAAAAGTGGGTTTTTTGAAATAAAAATGTGTTGCTCGATACTTACAAGTCGGTTTTCTAGCAGTTTGAGCCCTTAAGATCCATGCCATCCGTCAAACCCTAGATTTGGTGACCAATGGAGTTGAAAACCCTTCAGGGAAACCCTTCAAGAAATCTCTTCAGGAAATCTCTTTGCAGAAGAGAGAGACCAGTCAGCCTCTTCTTGTTTATGTTCTACGTTGCGCCTTCACCCTTCTTCTTCATCTTTTGATACAGACGGACGCATACATAGACACATATACACTGTTTGTTCTATAGCTTTGGATGGAAATGTCTATATTACCCCCTATTTTTTCATCAGTTCAAAAAACAAAATATCTAACGGTTTCTGTCACAAATTTTGGATGAAAAACGTGATTTGTCCGTAGTAAAGAAAAAAAATAATAGTTGAAGGAGGAAGGGAGTTCAATTGGTAGTTGAAGGGGAAAGTAAAAAAAATTTTGATAGTTTAAGGGGCAAATAGATATTTAACCCTTCTCCTTTTACCGTGAAAATTTATTTTTCTGATATGCAACTGGGCCGATCGTTGGTCCAAAATTCTGATTCAAGTAAACCGTCCGAAACGTGGTAAACCTTTCTCAACATTTATTATTTTTTGTACGGGTTTGTTTGTTTGTCTTCTTCCGGATCACATTTCTTTCATTTCTTTTTTATCGTCAACTCTTATACAGAGCCGTATGCACAAGCCACTCTTTTTCTTTTACCCGTTCAAAAGGTAAAAACTAAAAAGACAATAACAAGTTTGTTTCATGGTACCCAACTATGCAGGAAATCCAGAAGTAGAGGAAAGCTAAAACAAGAGAAAAACATCGGGAAGTTTGGATTTGTGTGTGTTAAAGGGATCCTCTTACAATCTTACTTTTCACTAGTCAGCATGCCTTAAGTGAAATTATCCTCTTGCCCGTAATAAAAATGACAAAAACCTAAAAAAAAACAAAGAAAAAAGTGAAAAAAAGAGGGTAAAAGTGGCGATTCACTCTCTTCATATGCTCTTCTGTACACCTAAACATCCACTCTGGGGAGAGAGCGGCAGAGCGCGCGCTTGGTCAACCTAAGAGGACAATTTGTTCGCTTTGGTTGGGTCTATTAGTGGCCTAACTGTGGGGCTGTTCTTTCGTCAAAAATAAATAAATAAATAATACTCCGTAGCAACAAAATTGCTCTGTGCGCACCTAATAAAGCAATAGCCGATGCAAGTGGAGTGGCCGGTATCTTGTGGTTGGCATCGTGTACTTCCATGCATGAGGAACTTCACTATATGACACTGACTTTCGCTGAACAAATACATAAATAAAGCAATAGCCGACCCAACACGATGAAACCTCTCATTTTCAGGAAAGCAAATACAAAGTCTTTCTTTACATTTAATAAACAATTCACAAATATTAAAGTAACAGTCATATTACCCTTTACTAAAAAGATGGAACACAACTCAACCTCGAAGTTGATATTGTGAGAGATAATAAACATAAGTTCCGTATCAACACAAGCAATGACAATTAACAGAACCGGTTTCCGTATGCTTTGTTTCATAATTTTTTTTTTAAGTACTTTATTTCATATTTGAACCCACAAATTGCATAAATGGAGAGTTATGTCATTTGTAGAACATTGTCAATTCTTCCCACAATCTTACTTTCGCATCTTCTACATACTCCACTGTACAATTGGTATCAAATCCTACCCAAAACTAGTGAAAATTTGAAGCAAGGAATCTAAGGGAATCCAAAGAATTGCATACACCATGAGGGAATGTATGATTCAAAGAAATTGAAAATGTAGAGAGAAATGAGAAAGAAAGGGATTTTCATTGATTCTTGTTTTCTTGAGTGTAATTACAGATGCAAGACCCTTTACATGCCAGTCTAGAGCTAGAGGTAGTTACAACAAACTTACATTTGACAAATCAAGGTGAAAGCATGTGCTTCTAACTGACAGAGGGTGAGCTAAGAGGTTCACTCACTAAGGGTGGACTCAAAACTCAATGACCTTTACTAATTGTCCTTTGCAAACTCATGGGGGTGTCAATCACCATGAGTTTGGATTTTAAAAACATAAAACGATCAATTGACAAAAACTTAGTAAAAAAATCAGCAAGATGACCCAAAGTGTCAATGTGCTTAACCAAAATATCTTTACTCAAAACTTTTTCACAAATAAAGCTATAATAAACTTCCACATCCTTTGTCCTTGCATGAAAAGTGGGATTGGAAGTCAAGGCAATGGCTGATTGATTATCATACCAAATAACATGAGGCAAAGTAAAGGCAATGTAAAGATTTGTCAACAATTGACGAACCCATGTAACTTCTGCTATAGTATGAGTCAAAGCCTATATTCTACCTTTATAGATGATCTAGAAGCTGTGTGCTATTTCTTTGCACACAGGAAATCAGATTGGAGCCCAAAAAGCAAACAATAACCGGCAGTGGACGGCCTGTTTAAATGATCCCCTGCCTAGTTTGTATCAAAAAAAACTATGAGAGTCAAAAGACTAGACACAAAGTGTAATCCTTGATGAATAGTCTCTTTGATATACCTCAGGATATGTTTGACCACTATAAAATGACTCTATTTAGGTTCATGCTTGTGTTGATAGGCTAAGCTTACAACAAAACAGATTTCAGGCCTGGTAAGAGTTAAGTTCTGAAGAGATCCAACTATAGTCCTAAACCATTGTTGATTAGGAAAAGGAGGATCGGGATTGAGAATTGTTGGCTTAGCAAAAGATTGCTTAAAACGTTCTTGGTTGGTTTTGAGGGTGGCTAATTTGGGTTGTGATTTTGTTGATTAGTTTGGCTCGATTGGAATTGTTATTTATGGAGCTAGGGGTGGTGTTCACATAGTTGCTATTGCCAAACAGCGTGTTGCCAATCCCAAACCAAAACTACGGCAATTTGTGGGTTTTCTTCAGATTGTTGTAGGTCTTCTCAACCGGTGGGAGAAGGTCATGGATGTCTTGTACCATTCACAGCCGTCTTGAGCCCTTCAATTTCAGCCGAAACATCCATGTATTGAGGTTTGGGTCGAGTCAACTTTTGTTCAGGAAGTTGAGTCCAAGAAGGTAAGGTTTCTTTCTTGGGATAAATGGCTCAGAACTGACAGTAAAGCAAAAAGTCAAACTTATACTATGCCCCTGGTTTTATTGAAGAAAATGCCATGTATGTGTCGTCCTAAGATCTAGACTACCGGCTTCGGTTTCACTTAAGACATTGTAAGGATGTTTGAATCAACAACCATGGATAAGTCACGACAAACAAGTTAAATTCCAAACTTCACGGAATCAGAGCCAATCTCTTTTGTAACCATCCAAGACTGAGAAATAAGGTTGTTGAAAGCCGAATACAAATGCACTAGAGAATTTCAAAAAGTCACTCTCTCCAAGGTTTTCTATCCTTAGAAGTAGGGCGAGAAAAAGTCAATATGATAGCCATTCGAGCACGGCAACCACTAAATGTATCTCAAACTCCAAGGATTTTAAGACTCCTAGACTGAATGTTATCCTAAAGACTCCGCTACTGGTTTCAATCTCACTTAAGGCATTGCACAGAAGATTTCCAACAACCCTTGGTAAGTCATTACTCGGCAAGGTAAATTCCAAAGTTCGTTGGATTCAGAGCCAATCATTTTTCTTGACCATCCGAGATAAAGCAATAAGGGTGTTGCAATCCACATACTAATGACCCTAAGGCTAGTTTGAAACATGGGTAGTCGTATTGGCACGACAAACGCTAGAGGTATCTCAAACTCCATATAATTAAAGTCTCCTAGACTGGTTTAACGACTTTCAAAGGTTCCCAATCCTGGGTACTTCTTTTGACGGTGTATCCTTCTCTTTAGAGGATGCCAGAATTCAAAAAATTTGTTTAACAAGCCCTTGACAAGGACCTGAATTTGCTTTTATGGGTGAATGTACCGAGTCGGTCCAATCATCCCCAATCTCGGTTAGGTCATCACCATACACTAGTCATGGGTTGGTTTACCTTTAAATTTCCCAAGTCCTATTATCCTAAGGACTACTAATTTCAAATGATGTGCATTTGAAATGCACGACTCTCCATCGGGCAGAACAACCTTCTACTAACCATAGAGGATTCTACCTTAAACTATTCTAATGGTATATTCTATACAAGAGAACCCATACAAATGCAATGCATGCAACATGATGGAATGAGAAAAATACCAACACGTAAAAAGGTTGTAGAATGTAAACCTAACACGTGGGTTAGTTCCTTAACTTAGGATGTTCTATGGTTATCTATATGCAAAAGGCCAATTTTTGTCAAAAGGGGTACGTACCCCAGACCAGAGTCAAGGTGTGTCTCCCACCGCCAGGACTACTGCATGGCAATGGTATAGGGGTGTAAACGAGCCGAGGTTTAGACTGTTCGGGCTCGGCTCGGCTCGCCAGAAAATAGCTCGGCTCGAGCTGGAAATGTTGGGCTCGACCTCGGCTAGCTACAAAATTTTCAAGCTCGAGCTCGGCTCGTGTGAGGTCGTTACTTACACGTCACGCGTGAGGCAACTCGGGAAAAAAGTTCTGTAGTGGTGGTGTACTTATAAGAGGTTCTCTCCTTAGAAATTTTAAGATTTCTCGATGTGGGACTGGGAGCATTGGTGGGATTGTGGGAAAGGGAAACTTCTTTGTATTCTTTGTTTCTCTTTTGTCCCACATCGACTAATTAGTAGTCACCACCCTTTGTTTTTGCTATAAAGCTTCTCCCCACCAACTGCATCTCACGCCCAGGACGTGGCTGCCTTGATCGCTGCCACTTGGCGGATGTGTGCGCCCCCTGTCCTTAAGAGTTAAGTATATATGAATGTATAGGTGTATACATACATATGTATATATATTACATTAATATTTTTTGTGGCTCGCGAGCTCAATCGAGTTGAGCATTACCAAGCTCAGGCTTGGCTCGTTAATTAAACGAGCTCAAATGTTGAGCTCGAGCTCGTTCATTTATTGGTCGAGTCGAGTTCGAACGAGCTCAATTCGAGTCGAGCCGCGAGCAGCTCGCGAACAGCTTGACTCATTTACAGCCCTAGGTACAAGCAACAGGGATGACTCATCACATGAAAAGGCATCCGACAGCTAATCTCAGCCCTAGTGCACTGATCTCAGCCGTCAAATGCCTTTTCATGTTCCCTTTCATGTATCAAACACTTTCCCGTTCGCTCTGCCTCTCTCAGTCACACTCTCTCTCGGCTAGCACTTAGTCTCTACACGCCTTCATATTTTTTTTTTTTTGGTGGGCTACAACCAATCAAGCTTGGAGCACCTAAGGTTTCATTGCATTGGGGAATTTTGCATCTTTGAGGTAGGATCCATACTAAATGCTTAAATATGGGATTGCACAGTGAGATACACCCTAAATTCGTGATTTTAAGTTTTTTTTTTTTTCAAATTTAAGAAAACCCTAATGTGTTTAAAAGTATGTGACATATGTATAGCATGTATTGATCATGGGTGTAAAACTTTTATGATTGATTAATAGCTTTTGTTTAAAAGTATGTGACATATGTATAGCATGTATTGATCATGGGTGTAAAACTTTTATGATTGATTAATAGCTTTTGGTGGTTATTTAATCTGTTGTGTGTGATTCTAGTATGTTGGACTTGTATTTAAGAATAAGATTGTTGAGTAATGTGATATATGGATTATGTTTGAGTAAATGATAATATAATATGTGGTTCATTTTTATATGCCTAAAAGGTATTTGATATTATGCCTAGGAGAAATGTTTGAACTCGCTCTTGAAATAAGACACCACAATATATGACAATTGAACCTTTTGGTTTACCTTCTTACTTTGTATTATATTTGAATTGAGGATAATTTTGTATCATGTAACGGATTATAGATTATGACTTCATTGATAGGATGATTAAATTAAGGATTATTCTTGGAATTATGGAAAAGTTTATTTGGTTGCGTATTTGGACTATGAGTTTGGTACGGTGGATATATTGATTTAAAGAGTTTATTTGGCTTGTATACTTGGATTATGAGTTTGATATGGTTGATTGGTTAATTTTATTAGAGTTGTAGTATAGCGAGTATAGTGGTGGTCCATAGGGATCACATACAGTGAAAGTCTTGAAAGCCGTGCGGGGTAGGTGTCCTTATGCCTTCGGGTTAGTAGCCCGAGAAACGGATTGTGAGATTTGGAATACATCTTAGGACGGTTCCTGGGTGTTGGTCTACAACTCTAGTATGTGATTTTGAATTATATGAGATAAACTATGTTTGCTTTGGCTTTGCTCAGTGCTTTGATAACTTGGAGATTTATCTTATTGGATCGTTTTCCTTATTTTTGTTAATTATGGCTTGATATTTGAGCAATATAAAAGCTACTAGGTATTTACCTATTGTTCTCTTTTGGATTTGATGATAAATGCTTTTCTTAGAATATTGCATATACTTGTTTATATTTCGACTTGTTTATAAAGAAAAGAAGACTAAAAAAGATATATTTATGTTTTGTGCATTTTGCTTGCATTCTCTTATTTTTGTCTCTAGCATGCTTCTTTTTGAGTTTCGACTCACGTTGTTTAATATTCTAACATTTTTCAGGTGATCAGGAAAACTTTAAGACTCAAGAACGCCTATGTTATTCCTATGTTTTTTTTTTAGAGTGTTTCATAGAAATTTTGAGTTGTTGCATGCATGAAACTTTAACTCATCTTGTGGAGATTGTAAACTCTTAAGGACATGAAACTTATTTGGATATGGATTGAGTTCACATTTTCTATTTAGACTTGCAGTTTGAATTTTATGAGAGAATGGGGCCTAGAAGTGTTGACACAACAGAATTCACGAGAGACTAGTTAGCGTACTAGTCCAAACGAGATAGGTTCACGAATCCACAAGATGTTCTTGAATCCACAAGAAAAAGAGAGACAATTCTCAAAGTTTGTTTATTAATTGGAAGATAATTCATGTCATAGGCTTACATCCCTATTTATACTAATATAACTAGGAGTAGGGACCAAGCAAAACAGAATAAGGAAATAAAAACAAGGAAATAAAAGTCAAGAAAACTAGAAAATAGGAAGCTTAAATCGTGCTAAACAGGCAGCACAAATAAGATCTTCTAATAGTAATCCTAAATAAAAATTGGTACAAAAATAATGTTTCTATAAATAATAGGGGTGTATATTTTGTTCTGCATCAAGTGCACAGAATATAATATGTATTTTTGGCATTTATTTTAGAAATGTTACCTTTAATCTCAATGGAATTCACAATTAGGACAAATCTTAGATCAGTTTCGCTGTGGCAAACAGCCAGTAAATTTGCGGGAACTCACAACTGAACCTCAATCAATCGATTAAGCGAATTTAAACTAGAATTAAAGAACTAGTAAATGGAAATGAACTTAAAATGAAAATAACAAAGCAAAAAAGTTACAAAGTACAATGCTCTTACAACTTTTGTAAAGAACAAGATGAGAAATAAGATTTAGCTTAAGAGGGATCTAACTTACAAGATTCCAAAATAAAAAGGGGAAATAAGAGAAAAGAACATGGAAATGGATCTAGAGAGAGAGAGAGAGAGGACCTAGAGAATGAATGAGAAAATTTCCAAAAGTTGCTTAAATAGGTTCTCATAGTAACCAAAGAAAACACAAAGGACTTGCTCAAATTTTGAGCTCGGAGGGTTCTACCGGTAAAAGATAAGTTCTACCGGTAGAACAGGTGGGCACTGTCTATTGGATGGGTTTTCCATCCATAGAACTGCTGGCAATAAACACTTCAAGGCTTGTTTGGATGAGGTCTTGTAGGGGGTAATAAACTTGGAGGGGTAATAGTAAGCCCGGACCCACCATTATGGAATAGTTTGGGAGGAAAAATGGGAGGGGTGTTATTTATCACCCGAACTAACTAACACCCCTGCAGGAGTCATATTCAGGGGGTGTCCATAAATATGACCCCCTAATACCCCCACTAAAATTACCTTCCTACCCAAATTAAAACCCCCACCTTATCCCAATTTTGCTACTACTTGCTGCTATTGTGTAATTAGGGTTATTTTTTTTAACTTTGCAATATTCTTCGGATCAAAAAATAAAGTACTTCCACACATAGTTTTTCTTTTTTTTTTTCACCAAATTAAACTACTAATAGAGATCTTTAATTCGATACAAAAAAACATTAAAAAAAATTATATACTTTAGTATTTTACATTTTTAGCTTGTTGGCTTGTTGAGTTGTTTTGCAATATCTTTTGGATCAAAAAATAACAAACTTCCGTGCGTAATTTTTTATTTTTTTTGACACCAGATTAAACTACTAATAGAGATCTTTAATTCGATACAAAAAAAATTGAAAAATTATGGTCCAAAAAATACACATTTATTTATAATAAAACAATTAATATAAAAATTAATTACAATTAAATCTTATAGCTTAATTAGTTATTGAGTTTCAATAATAAATTAATTAATTATTGGATTTATCTAATTAAAAAAAGCACATAACTATTATGAATATGCACACAAAGGCAAAAAAAGTCTTTTGACTGCTTTTTACATCATCCACCATAATCCCCCTTCTTACAAAATCATCCAAACCAAGTATTACTTAGTCTCCCCTCCATAAATGTCACATCACTGTGGGGCTACTCTCCATATATATTACCCTTTATTATCTTATACCCCCTCCGTATATAACACCCCTAAGAATAATCCAGCATCCAATCGGGCCGTCAATTCATAACCATTGCCTCTTATAGGATTACGCATGGCACCTACTTGGTACCTCAAGTCCTTGGGTAATTTTTAGAGCTATTCCCACGTCTTATTAACAGAAAATTACCTTAAACACTTGAGTAACTTACCCTTCATGCATTATCAAATAAAACCCGAATTTTATACATAAAAAATACAATAATTTGAGGACTTAAGTCACGATTATATACATAGTCATGGGCTTATCGCCATTACATCTTACAGAGAAGATGAGAAATCAAGAATTAGTTTCAGGACCTCAGAATCTACAGACTTTCGTCACAAAGCTCTAATTGTAGAATTGCATAAACCATGAGGAAATGTATGATTCTGGGAAATTGAAAATTTAGAGAAAAATGAAAAGATTCTCATTGGTTCTTGTTTTTTCAAGCGTAATTACAAACGCAAGACTCTTTATATACCAGTCTAGAGCTAGAGACAAACTCTCTCTCTCGACCAATCAAGTGAGAGCATATGCTTCTAACTGACTAAGGGTGGATTGAGAGGTTAACTCATTGAGGGGTGAACTCAGAAGGGGAAATTGAAAATTTAGAGAGAAATGAAAAGATAATGGTATGAGGACTGAGAAGGGATGGAAGTTTCTTAGTCCCTTTGGAGTAATATTATTCAGGAAAAACTGAAAAGATTCTATAATATCTAATCAAATTAAAGGTAATAATTTTTCTCTTTTCCGACCCCCAAAGAAGTTGTTCACTCGATTATCAGCCATCGCTTCTCGGACTCATATTTCAATATCATACCAAATATGTGGCTCAACTCAATTAATAACAAAAGCCCCCCAACATTTTGAATGACCCTAATAGGTTAAATTTAGGTCTAGCATTAGTTCTTCAAGGTATTTGATGAACAACCCACACCCCCACCAAGAAAAAGCAAAAAGTTCCAATGAGTTTATCAGTTAGTAGATCCAATAAAATGTCCAGCTAAAAGCTGATAAATAGCATCAGAACCTCTGAAATGAAAGCAAAACCAAGGAGGAAAACAATTTGGCTCATGCTACTCAATAAACATCACACTAGCTAAAATCTTCTTGCCATATACAATTCAGGAAGTAGTACACGCCCTGTAAACGTTACATCTGCTGCAAGATACTGCAACAACTCATCCGTACTTGTTACAGATACCAAATATATCGCTCTTGATGTAATATTGAAACTACAAGAAATACCACCTTGAAGGATATCGAAACCATAAACTTAACACACCAAAATATATAAATAACGCAATATAAAGAAAGTATTTCCTTTCGAATACATATCGGATTGCGCTGCTGGAGGCATTACCCTTTGAACGAAATATATTTCCTTTTATCATCGATGCAAAAGCATAATGCAATTGAACCAATACTTGTAGGAACACGTGCAGGAGCGATTATTGAAAGACAAGCCAACTTTTTCTGATTGTTTCTCATGGTCCTAGTCGATAAGGACCTTCACCCATATAGTGTCCTTCCATATAGAGAGTTGTATTCTGCGGGTGAAGGCCATCCATTACCATAAACTGCATGTCTTCGGAAGGTTTCCAGTGCCGTTTCCTTTGGTTGATGAACCAGTTATTGATTTGTTTCTGGTCCAAACCAGTTGATTCAGCCAAGGCCACCTTCTCTGTCTCCTGTATGATTATCATTACAGAAATAGTCTTGAGAATTGAGTAACATATGAACAAGAAATAAGAAAAGGGAAATGTTAATGCCAAAACACTTTTTGTCAATGCCAAAACTTTTATGTATAAAAAACATGTACAATGTGCAAGGTACAATGCTATTATGCATAGAGTTTTGGCATTAACAAAAAGTGTTTTATTATCATTTACCTAAGAAACTTTCAGAAAAAATCAAGAGAAATTTTGCAAACATTTTTTTCTCCAACTGTAGGGACTCTTACTGCCACCGACTTGGCAGCCTACACGATAGGTGAATATTAATCGCGAAAGTAAGTTATAACTCAACACATATCTTGAACACACTTTTAGTGCCTTAGGACCCGTTTGTTTGACTAGATATGAGCATCAGATTGGACCACTATCTATATTCATGACCAGATATCCGATATTTAATCAAATATATACAAGACCCCGAATTAGAGACATGTTTTGGGATATAATCCCCATGGTGATGTGTAGTATTACTAATCAGATGACTATTGATCCAATGAGATTGTATATCCATGGGAGCATAAATCCGTTCACAATTACTCCTGTCGAACAAATGATTCCAAAATCTTCATCGTCGCTGGACAGATTGGAGAAGTTCCTTGTCTGCGACATACTGAGGTACGAGGACATTCTAACAATTCAGGTTGGAGGAACAACTTTTGAGCTTCTTTTCATACTCAAAGAAGTTACATGCATGCATTTGCCATCCAAGATGGACCCCCACTTTGGATAATATGAGAGGGACAAACTCATGTGAATTCAAATGTAAAGTTTGTAAGTTTTTTAATTTTGATGGTACGCAAGAATAGCATTCCTCAAGAAATAATCAGCAAATTAATCTACATAACAAACTAGTTACCTAAGAAGTTTTGAAGAGATTATAAAGCATGAAAAGGACGAGGGTATACCGAAGGGTAAGGCCATTTGTAGTGCAACTCCCACCAATTGAGCAGCTTTTGCCTTGCGTCTTTCGGCAGTTTCCCTTTCTTCTTCTTTTTGGAAAGCTCTTGCTTGAGACTACTCAAGTACCCGCTATACTTCCTCAACAGGTGGTTCTTGAGCTCCCGATCTTCAGCGCGTGGATCTATCTCCGGCAGTTCAGTTTCGCCACCGCTGTTGTCTTGATCCTCATCGGATGAAACAACACCCTCACATTTCTCATCTGTACATCCATTGCTGGAAATACATCAACGAGAAAAAAGCAACAAAGTTCTTGGCTTGGATATTATAATTTCCATACAAAGAATGTTGAATATCTGCCAACTTGACTCCAATCAAAACAGTTAATGTCTGAATTTTTAAGAAACCTCCATCTTCGTCGCAATTATGCTACATCTTACATTTAGGCTTTCTGCATTTACATTAATCTTGCTGCAACATAATAATGTGTCGAGACAATAAACTTCTTCCTTTTTTTCAACTGCAACCGGAACTTATTTTTTCTACTTATCCGTAGTAAATGATAAAGAATTCCATTTTCCCAATCACTATATCTTCCGTATTCTTAATTTAAGATAATCACAGACAGTTGTGAAAATTATTTACTAGGAAAAAGAAAACCACAGACAATATAGGCTTTATAACAATTTTCTGGAACTCGTTATCAGACAGTCCGTACCAATGAGGATTATAATTCACCAACTACTACAAAAAAATGTACACCCACGAACTTGTATTCTTTAAACAACTTCCACATAATCCAATGAACAAAATAGTTTCTATTCCACGTACAATCATTAACTCCTACATGTACATGAACATCGCCGATGAATACCGTCCTTTCGCACATTAAGCACTCCTACACGTATAGAAATTCGCCTTGAAAATGTTTAGTTATTACACTTTCATAAAAATGTGATTCAATGGAATCAATGTACGAATTTTGGATGAGATGCAGTCCTATATATCATAGAAGGTAATCATCAGTCTTTCAGAAGAGATTACAATTTAAATATTTTCTTCTTTAGTTAGCTACTCCCTCCGTCCCAATTTAAATGCTCCCTACGGTTATGCGTGCCTTTTTAAAACTCCTGTAGTTTTTATTCTATAATGTATTATATATGCAATATGGATTTTATTTGATAGATCTTAATTAGTATTTGATAGATCTTAATTAGTTCTATTAGACAAAATTTTTAAGAACTTTGAAAACATTACCAATAAAAAGATAGACGTTTGAAAATGACACGGATATTCGTAGGAAGCATTTAAAATGGGACGGAGGGAGTAAAATTTTCTTTATGGCAGATCGCAAAATACCAATGATGCGAGAAGTGAATCAACCAGTGATTAATTAAGAGGAAATTCAAATAAACTTCAAAAACAAGGGCATAATCAAATAAATAGACTTCAGAAACCAATGTCCGTTTACCGTAATCAAATAAATAGACTTCAGAAACCAGACTTAATGTAATTAAATTTTGTATCATTCCCAAGTCTCGAAATCTCTCCACCTTTTGTTATCTCAGGGCAGGGACACAATAGCGCAGCTTTCCAAGTTCCCACTCGACTAGTTCAAAAACATACCATCTTATACCAGAAACTCTCAGTAAAAATAAGAGCACAGCTGCTTTTTCAATCATTTCCTTTTTGTTTTGTCATTACCCATAAAATAAAATGTGTTGCATAACACAATGAACGCAAAGAAAAATCACCGACGATGTTACAAGACATTCCATGGTTCAAACACTGAGGCAACTTCACCATCAACTTGTAAAGTTCTCAGGCCTTGTTCCAGAATAACTGTATTTTTTATTTTATTTTTTGCTGTCTCTATTCAATTTTTTTTGGCGTTTGTTAATTTTGCGTCAAATGTTTGTCAATTATTTATTAGTCTTGACCAAAGGAACCGAAAAAGTAGAAAATTATGAGAATTAATAAGAATTACTCAAATTTTTTGGACAACATCCAAGACAAAACCCAAAAAGACAAGGCTTGATTTCCTGGTCAACTATAAGTTCGTAATCAATACCAAGTAAATACTGCATTTTTCCCGATAACTTAACAGCCCCATCAAGAATCATTCATTTATTGTAGAAACGATGAGAAATTATACCACTTGAGGATAAATCAAGCTCAAGTGTTTTTCTCTCTACTTTTACCTCACTAAATGTAGTAGTTCCTAAAACCTATGTAAATCTAAGTTTCTAGTGGGGCTGCTGTAATTCAGTGTAGAACTGGAGCAGCGGGCTACAATGGGACGAAGCTATTAGCAGGTATGGTATGTCTCTCAACCCAAGGGTTGGCAAAGAAGTCTTGCCTTGAACTTAAGGGTTTGCTCTCACCTAAGGTCTCAGACTCTTGGGACCACTGGGGGTTATGCCCTGTCGTTACCTCTAAGGCCCCAGAATTAGTTGAGGTGCGTGCAAGCTGGCTCAAACATCCAGTTATAACCAAAAAAAAAAAGAAGGTATGGTATGTCCCCCCCCCCCCCCCCACCCCGTAGCCAAAAAGGCTAGGAAAGGCTGTAACATATCTGAAGGTGTAATATTATTAACCGCAAACCTATTACCTCCAATTACTTTAGAATCCCTTCCACAACTAAAGCATCAAAACAACTAAAGCTCGTGACAGTTTAAGAGGATAATTAGATCAAACAACTTACACGAAGCGGAAAAAATTATTTTCTTGAACTTAGTTGGCAGGTCGTCGAGAGGAGAAGAGTAGAACACTTGAATGAATTGCAACTATTGTACTTAACAAGGAGAAAGAATTAATGTAGATAATTCAGACAACGTTATTCTTCTCTTCTATTTCTATGTTTAAAAAAAAAAAAAGTGGTAAGCAAACACTTCAGTGAATTCATGCAATTTTTATCTAGCAAGAATTAATGTAGTGTGTAGATATTTTTGCGAGAGCAAAACGTCGTCTCTGAAGATTTCCATCAATTGCTTCTCTAAATTGGGTGTTCCCTGGTCGGGCAATAACACGTAACAACAATTTTTTGACCAAGTATGCTCATTTGTTGGTACTACTTAAGAAACTTGGAAATACTATGATCAATTTAAGCATATGATTAAGTACGAAATAATAAACATAGCCGGAAAGTTATCCGTTCTACCAAAAGCATTAATATGTATCCAACGATAAACAAGTAGGCGTTCTCATGAAGCGAACCACATGACAATCTTGCAAGAATGTACTTGAATTAATGGGAATGAGAAAAATGTTTTTAGCAACTTCCTAGCTAGTTGAATTTTAGCAGGCCTATACACTACAAGCTGAATAAATGAACAGCATTCTACAAAGAGTAGCAGTCGCCAATTGAATTAAAAGCTTTTAATTGGGGAAAAGTCCTAAAAGAATCTAACATTTGTAGAAGCAACTCCCTCCGTCCATGTTTGTAATCCATTTTCGGTATTTGTGTCATGTTTTAAATTGTTTATATCTTTTAATTTATTTTGAATTTTTCGTAAAACAGAACTAATTTCAAGGGGTGTGAAATAGTGAAAGTGAGCAAATAAACAGGGACGGAGGTGGTAAAAGATAGGATAACCAATCGATGTCTTACGACTCTTACCTGTTTGGCAAATCCATTATTCCATTTTCTTCCATTCTTTGATTTTGGCTATTTTGGAGATAAATTACGGGATGGTTTCATCCAAAATACATTATCAGAAATGAAATGCGGAATGCAGCAGTCCACAAATCACCTCTAGATGAGGGTTTTTTTTATACTGATTACATTTTCCCTCTAAATTTATTATGCACATATTATCTTAAAACCTTTACAAATTCTCATTATAATTCAAAAATCTATAAACCAGAATCCACAAACTATAATCTAAAATAAAGTAATTTGCTCTCAAACACTTTTTAAGTGGCAACATATTGATATGAATGAATACTGAGTGAAAAATGTAAAAAGAAGAAAAAGGAACATAACAGCATTAACTAGGCAAGCATGTGTCATTTCCAAGTCAGTTTCAATTTCCCATGACAAACAAATGCACATCCAAATCTGCTTAAATTTTTTTCATGGAGTTGTACTGATGCATGCCTTATCTATGGAAGGCATAAATACCCAAAATGTCCATTTATATTTTACTTTTATGCCTTCTCACAGCATTTTTAGGCATCACTTCCAATTTCTGAGGTAATAAAAAAATTTGTTGGAATTGCAAATTTGCAATGATGATAAACACAGTTGGAACATAGCAAGCAATAATAGGCAAAAAAAAAAAAAACAGTTTTTTTCCACTAACAAAAATGGTTTTTTCCAAAAACCGAGACAGGTCATTGTCTCACAATACATTACATAAAAAACCAGTTTATTCTTTAAACACCCCTAGCGGAACACCCGCTAAGGCTTTGTTTGGAACTTGGAGAAAGAAAAGGAAAATAAGAGAAAGTTCAAAAAATTTCCTCCCATTTGTTTGGTTTGAGAGGAAAAAAAAGAGAAAATACAATGTCAGGAATAGTGAAATTTCCTTCTCATTTTTCTCACACGTTTCTTCTTTATTTTCCTTTCCATTCCCTCATTTTCCTCAACTTCCAAACAGAGCCTAATCTTTTCAAAAATCTATTTAAAAAACAGAAACACTCATCGTTTTCGTATCTCATTCATTACCTACATATTTTCTCTGCCATCTAAAAATATGAAAACACCTTTCTCTGCCATCTAAAAATATTTTCTTTCCCAAACAAAATTGCATACAAATACTAGTTTTCGTAAATGTCAAAATACTAAAAGAACAAGTATCCGATGCAAGAATTAATTATGTAGACAAAATGGGGGAAATAGGAGGTAGTGTTATTCTGAAGAAGTAAATGTGGCAACAAAACCTGACAGAGAGTCGTACAGGCAGGCAACATGGGGTAGCAGTAAACACCTCAGAAATGAATAGCGAACCCCATGTTTTACCAATTTCCCGAAGGCCTACAAAGCCCCCCCCTACAGTCTAACCCACCACTTTAAAGTCTATAAATTGAAGACAAAAACCAAAAACTGTTTTCCATTCAAAACCAAAAAAGACCCAACTGGGGCAATGACGACAATACTACTAATCAATGTCATATTGACACTGGAAAATTCTATCAGGCCTATAAGATTTAAAAAATATACTGAAAAATGTAAAAATTACATAAAAGAGAGAAAAAAAAAGTATACTAAAGCATGTGTTTTTTTTTTTGTCTTGTTTTTAGCTTATTGTTGGCCGAGCACTGACAATAGAAAGACCCCTTCACACAAATCTGAAAAACAAGCTTGTCCTAGAACTGTGATAAAATACCTATCCCACATTATAGATTCCGATGGAGAATACTCCACAAATCTACCTTCCTCTACATTTGGGTAAGCACAACCATTTTCGGATGTAATCTTTTCAGTATGAAACCACCTGAAAACCTTACAAAATTCCATACGCGATTCACTATGAAAATGTACTGAAATGAAACATTGCTAAGTGTTTCTTAACCGCACTAAACTGAGTCAAAGGATTTGAGAAGCGCAAAACATACATAAATACAAGATTATGTATATGTATGTAATATGTATGGTCAACGACTCAGCATGCACAAATGAGAGAATGTGTGAGACCCAATTTTCCTTACACCATATACAAGCACACGAACACTTGCTCACACTAACTCACAAGATTGGTGGGCTCAAACTCAGTAAAGTTCTGGTGAGCATGTGCAAGTGAGTTATATGTTTCCATGTATTTTAGAATCATTGGTGTGAGACCTTCCTCCAAAGAATGAATGATTTTATGCACAATAGGCTAGACTAGAAGGCTAGAATGGATAGGGAAAAAGGAAAAACAAACTTTACCAAATATGGGTACGTGTGATAAAAATCATTCTTTGCAACATGCTATAAGTTCCTTCTTCGTTCTCGTTAATATTTTTTAACTTCAGAATCAGTAGATATATCGTAGTAGTAGAACGCAACCAAATCATGCTAACATTTTTTCGATATACCCTCGTGAATCATGATTAGGGTTTTCACTCTACACAATAAATATAGGTACCCTTATATAGAGATAGAGTGGATACATTCTTAGATTGGACGGCAATGATCATCCATTAAAGGAATCCAAACACTTCTTTTCAAGTAAGTTTCCACTACAGTATTTTCGGTGCTCTGTTATGAGAGAATGACTTTTGATAGAACACCGAAAATATGAAAAATAACTCAGTGGAAACTACTCAGCCTGAGTATCAGTTTTTGCTTATGCATTATCAGCAGAAACGAAAACAAACAAAACCCATATATCAAACCTGTAACCCACGCTATATTCTTTCTCCAAAATAGGTAAAAATAGAGAATCACTCCCTCTAAAAGATGATGTAGTAGTGTGTGGAGAGGAGAGAGAAAGTACCAGCAGCAGAGGGGAAGATCCGCACGGGGGCATTGGTGAGCAAGTTGAGCTGGGTTTCGATCCTTCGCATGAATTCCATCGCCTCTTGCAACGGCCTCGTTAGCTCCTCCCTATACTTCACCAGCATATCATAATACGCCTCCTATGTACATAAAAAAAAATTAAAATTAAAATTTTTAAAACACCAAATTTTGTACTACTATCTTCTTTAAATTATTAACCGTATTTTTCACATAGACTGCACCCCGAAAAATTAAAAAAATAAAATAAAATTCCGAAAAAATTCCAACTCCTAAGTGTATCATTGGGTTTATCTATCTTCTCAACAAAAATTGTTTGCTTGCCTAGCAAAAAAAAAAAAAAAATGTTTGCCAGTAAATGAAATGTGATGTGAGAGAGAGAGAGAGAGAGAAGAAACGCGTTAATGAGATGGTGGAAAAAGTAAAGGAGATGAAAAGACTTGTTACCAAAGACTGTGAGCACCAATAATTAATACAACTGTTAATAGAATTTTTTTTTTTTAAATTATGATTACAAAAAGACGATTGTTGTACCATGAACTGATCTAGCTCTGGGTCTTTGGAAGAAGGATCTCTACAACCGGCTGAAGCTCGCTGCCTTGTCTCAAACTCTTGACGCACGGCCGTCAGCCTCGCCACCACTTCCGGCGGAGCTCCCACCTACAGCAAGAGAAAGAGAGGGATCAATACATCAAAATATATGCTAAAGTTTTTTATTTTGATTTATTGATCTCAATAAATCAAAATATTTACTAAATTGCTACTATGTTAATTGTTACATAGTAGCAATTTAGTATATTAGTATTACCTTTTGACAATCCATGTAGGCCTCCAAGAGGTTGGAGTAGTGAGGGTGAGCGATGATCTTGGCCTTGATAGCTTCATCGTCAATATGATTATTCGAAGAACTCTGATGATCACCTGGTGTTCTGATTACAGAAGGATATTGGAATTTCTGAATTACGTGGTGGGAAGCGGTGGTGGTGCTGCTGCCGGCTTCGGTCTTCACAATTGGATGTGGGTCTTGGTGGGATTCATTAGAAAAACCAGTTAGATGATTGAAATGAAAGTTGTTGGTTGAATTTATATGATGCATCTGATGATGATGAGTTGGGGAAACAACTGATGGTTGGTGTAATCCTCCGTACAAGAAACTAGCCCCCCTGTGAGCTGCGTTCTCGCTCAACTGATGGTTGGTGTAATCCTCCATTGATACACACAGAAAACCCAAAAAAAAAAAAAAGGAAACCCTAAAGGAAGAAGTTATAAATGAAGGAAAACCCTAGAAGGTGGAAGTGGACACAAGTAAGTAATTAACTAATAATTCTACTTATCTAGGTCAAAGGAAACACAAACCCATGATTGGGTTTAATTGAGGATTGATGGTTCAGAAAAAAAATACCAAAAAAAATGAAATAGTACACAGGAAGATGGACTTTTGAAAATTGAAATTTGAAGAGTTGGGGAAGAAGACCTTATACTGGCTATGGAAGCCTAGACATGAAGCGGAGGAGGGCGGAGGAGGGGGGTGCGGCCAGCGGCTCCGTGTTTTGGGAGGGTGACAAGACGTTCTTTGTTGGAGAATAAAGAAATATTTTGGGAAATTATATAGAAAAATGGGAAAGAAGACCCCAGCAAAAAGATAAGGGTGAGCCTACTTGTGGTTTTTTTTTTTTTTTTTTTTTTTTGTCTTGCACTTTATGCTTCACGGGGTTTTCATTCTTCATGGTGAATCTCTATTGATTTGTTTACTGCTTAAAAAAATGGGTGAACTATAAAATTTGACTTTCTATCTAAACTGAATTGATTCGTATATTTTTTATGGGAACTGTGAATTAATGATTCGAACACATATTTAAAATTTTAAAAACCGTAATTCACGATCTGGACATGAACTTTCACTTTGAAAATGTGAATTAACCGAACGGGATTGAGATATTTATGGTATATAAATAATTTTACCACTATTACAAATAGTTTTAACTATTTTGGTATTTTACTTTAATGTGATGGTGTATATTCGTATAAAACCTAGGGGATAGAGTGTTATGCTTTACGTAATGGATTGAAAACTTGAAATTAATACAAATTGGTTCTTGGTTCTTATTTTTTTATGTTTGTAAAAACCGTATTTGAAAGTAGAAACTGATTCTTGGTTTTTGATTGCGGGATTGGAAACTGGTTTGGAAGCTTGAACTAATATGCTTTAACGTAATGCTAAACCTAAATCAAAGTATTGGATTAGGTAATGCTTTATATAATGTTATGCTTTTATATATGGTTGTTTGCTGGTTCTATAGAAACCCCGTTTGGACCTTCCAAGTAGCCGAAAGCTTCAAACAATTCTCTGTGTACCCAAAATCCAAAAGAAAACATCTTCAATTCTCTGTGTAGAAACCCCTCTTTATCGATATATGATATGCCTTAATCCGTTTTGAAATAAGAGAGATGTGAAGATTTTACCAAAACGACTTCTTATTCAATCGCCTGAGTGTAAAATGGTCATAGATTTTGATGTATAAATTATTTTGGAGCCAAACCACTTGGGTTTGAAAGTAAACTTAACAAGCTTTCAACGTTCAAACCACGCACAAAATGGAGTTCGGTAGCACCCAAGGCAACCTTGCTAAGTTTGGCTTGTTGAACAATCCGCTCAGTGTCGTACGACATTGAATAGTGTCATAGGGCACTTAGCTAATGTCGTACAGCAGTAAAAGTCTTCCACCGCCATGTTTGACCACTTAAAACCGCCATACGGTGGAATCCTAATGCCATACCCAATGCGGTATGGTGGTTCATAAATGTCGTACTATGGTGTTTTCTTACTCCCAAAGTATCGAAAAATGTTAGGCAGTCAATTGAAGGCCGAAATTCTTTTCTTCCTGACCAAGTTTACTTCCTCCCGCTCAATTTTTTTCCCTATAAACACCCCCATTTGAGTGTAAAAAAAAAAAAGTTTTGTGAGAAGATAATGTGAGAGATTAGGCTTGTTCTTGAGAGAAAAATCATTTTTCTTAGAAACTCTTCCAAAATACTACCAAAATCCCCCAAATATATCCAATCCTAGCAAGTTCTTAAGCTTCCCTTCGTCAAGCCTTATTGCATGTCCACCACCAGAGTTGCAAGCTCCATTTCCAGCCACTTGAAGGTCCAAGAAGAGATTCTTGTTTCAAAACTTCCTTAAAGGTACAAAATCATTTGAAAAGTTCACTCTTTTTCCAAGCTGAGGGAGCCATTGGGCTCAAACCACTTTCTTTTACTCGCTTCGGACTTAGCCGGCCGTTATTCTAATCAAAACAAAAAGTTGAAGTCTTCAGGTTAATGCCGTATGCACTATGCAGTGCCGCACAGTACTAACCTTCCATGGAGATACATTTTGATGCCATGTTTCTTTCGGTTTGTTGATACCATAAAGATGTAGGGTACCCTTAATCTATTCTAGATTAAAATTGCTCATCCAAAATAACGTGTCGTATTTTGTTAAACTTTAAAAACAAGTGTTTTTTTTTTGTTACCTCAAAAGAGTACAAGTTTTACAAGATATACATCAGGGCTATACAAAACACCAGTTTATATTTAGTTTGCAAGGTGTCTCAAACACTTCCCATAAAATCCCAATGTCGTACGGCGTTATACAGTACCATACGACACTGTTTCATACACTAAATTTTTTTAAAAAAATCATTTTCCCGGGCAGTATTTTCAATATAGTGATTTCCCTCTCAAATGTTTTCTGTTAATTCTATCTGCACTATTTTGTTGAGTTTGAACACAACAAACAAAGATAATTTTATTGATTACAAGCACTTGTACACTTAAGTTGTGTACAACAACACACACTATCACTCACAAAGGAAGACTCTCTTGCACACAAGAGGTAGTACACATACAATCTTGGAAGACA